>VZRN01003166.1:7875-117248 GCA_013397935.1 Dasyornis broadbenti | reverse complement strand
CGCCTCACCTCAGAACTGCTGCTCGGGGCCGCCGCCGCCTCGTCGCCGCCGCCGCCGCTGAGGCTCAGGCTCAGCCGGGTCGGTCCCGCCGCGCCGCCGCCCCCGCGCGTCGCCATGATGTGACGGCAGCATCCAAACAAGTGCCGAGCGCGGGGCACCGGAAGTGCTCCCCGCGGGCCCGCCTCCCTCCCGGTCGCAGCCAATCGCCGCGCAGCTCTGCGGCCCACGTGGGAGGCCCGTGCTCTCCCTGCTGCGGGGCGTGCCGGGAGTTGTAGTCCCGCCGTCGAGGGGCGGGGGCGCGGCATCATCCCGGGTTAAGAGCGTTAGTGACGGTCCCCTTCCTGCCCGTGCTGCATCCCGCCTCTCTTGTCTGTATTCCTGCCTTGGTCACGGCTTTGAAGTCGGGGCCAACTCAGCGATGTGTCCGTGATGGGACAGGGGGCGGGGCCGCCAGGGTCAGCAGAATCAAAGTGTGCGTCAGGTTGGAGGGGACCACAGTGGGGCATCTGGTCTAACCTGCTCGAGCAGTGCTGTCCCAGAGCACAGGGTTGCGTCCACGCGGTTCTGGACTATCTCCAGTCAGGGAGGCTCTCTGGAGAAACTCAGTGATACTCAGCTGCTGCTTCTGCACGAAAACTGGGGCGTGTGTGCGGGGAGAGCGAGTTGCGCGAGGAAGTAGTGCCAGGAATCGCTTGGCGGGTGTAGCTGAGGCCGGGACTGCAGGCAGCGCATCCCCGGGAGATGCCCGTGTGAGCCATCGCCCGCCCCACCGCGGGGCTTCTGCTCGGGGGGCGGCGGCGCCGGGATAAAGGATCGCGTCTGTGGAAACAAGGATTCGACATACGGAGCGCAGAATGAAGCTGCCAAGGCACACCTGCACTCCCGGGAATCACCGTGCGTGCCATGTGCACACGTGGGCCTCGGCTGTCGGGGACTGCAGGGAAGTAACTTAAAACTGGTGGAAGCAAACATCCTAGAAATACGCATGTTCTTGCTTTCTGGGGAAACATACTTACCCACTTCATGTATGACGGGAACTTCAGAGCTACTGAATAAAAATACCACTCTAAACCTCCCTAAGCACTTACGACTTCAGAGACTAGGTCAAGTGTCAGTGTTGAATAAAGTAGCTTCAGTGGGGCAGTACCTGCTTAATATATCTTGTCCTTGCATCTTAAATCTGTACTTACCAGAAGTATTCAGCTGTTAATTTCAAGATGAAAAATAATTCTACATTTTTTGGTATCATCCCGGTCTTTAGATGGAAGTTTTGTCCCCCAAAATAACACTTGTTCTTTTACAAACATGCATAATACTAGTAAAAATTCTTGGAAAAAGAAAGAAGGCCCACACCTCTTCCCCAGCTGAGTTTTGATGTTCTAGTGTTTTCCCCATGCATTAGTTCCATTTGAGAGTGGCAAGAAATCCATTCATCAAACATGCTCTGTTTGATCCCTGGATAGCTCATGCAATCCTTAAATAGGCCTTTAAGATTACATTTAATTTCTCCTCAGTATTATTTGAAAGTATATATATATATATGTAAAAAACGTAAACTACTTTTGCACCATCCCTCTCTCAGATACTTTTTGAATGGAAGGAAGATTAAGTACCAATATGAGCTACTTGGAGAGAATGGAATAAAGAACCCCAGAGTTCTTGCTGTCTCTAATAAAATTAATTGTGAGGCCTGTTTTGGTGAATTTGGGTGCCAGGGAGGTCAGCATATATTGTGCAGCAGAAGCAGGCTGCTCCGTCAAGGGGAACAAAGTTTTCTCCAAAAATTATCAGATGTTAGAGAATATATTTCCAGCAGTAATTCTTTCCACACATGAAACTGCATGGGGTTTTTCCTGCTGATAAAGTGATGCAGATCAATTATAATTGTTTTGTGAAGAAAGACACTCTTCCTAGTAAGACAGTTTCCTAGAAATACAGGTTTTTTTGAGGATAGCTGATGCAGTTGTAGTGGGAGAGGTACCATCAGCTTCAGGACTCAGATCTCTCGTGCACTGTTTACCTGCTGTGCTGTTATCCTCTGAAGAACACAAATGAGAAACTGAATGAAAAAGCAATTACTTTTAGTATTTTAAATTACATTTAAGATTTTCTCGCTATGTCTCTTCTTGTGTTCTGGTGAACTACTTTCCCTCAAAAATGCACTTACCAACAAACTACATGTCAACAGTATGGGAAATTTATATTCCATGCCTGCAAGTAAATACATGTTCTGAGTTCATATTTTCAGTTGTGCCCTGTAAATGACCTTGCTGAAGATTGCTTGTGCAATCCTACACACCAGGAGCAGCCGAGTAGGTGTTCCACCCAACTGGCCTTTGCCAAGGAGGTGTAGTGGTCTCCAGTTTTGACAAGCAAGAAGCCGAACTTCTGGGAAAATGAATTCTTTTAAGTTATTATCTAGGATATAACTAAGTGTCCGTTGGTAGAAATCTTTAGTCATCCACTTTTTACAAATTTTTGGAGTACTCTGTTTTTATGAGCTACAGTAAAGTTATATGGTTATCTCCCTGCTTAAGAGAAGTCTGACTTCATGAACCATCTACATGTATTAACCAGTTTGACACCTCTCTTGGGTACTTCACTGCCCTTATTGCAGAGGGACTCCCAGGCAACTGAGTGAAAAATTAGTTCCTTCATTATGTTTAAACACATCAGCAAGGTGACAACTAGAACAAGACGTTCAAATCTCTAACCAAAGACAATTGGGAAAGTGTGAAATAAAGATACTATTTCTTTTCTTACAGCACTGTTACAACATACAGTGCAGTCATGAAACTATTTAATTTTGTCCTTTCCTCATGATTATTATTATAATTGCTTCCATTAGAACTTTGAAGAAGGTCGGGACTATCAGAATTTTTATTGGAACATTTGCCTCCTGGTTAAACCACGACACTGAGTAGGAGCAGTAATTCCTACAATGTTACTTTTCACACAGTAACTAATCAAAAATTAAAACGAAGGCAAGAGGGAATCAGAAAAATACAAAGAAACCAAAAACCTAACCCAAATCACCACACTTCACAAGAACCTAGAATTTAATGATGGCTGCTACGGAAGTTGCCTTGGGGTCCATTGTGGACAACACTGCAAACATGTACAGGCTGAACATTCTATATAGCTACACATAAAAACAAACCAGATGCTGGGGTACATGTGGAATGAGATGAGGAGAAATACAGAAAATGAAAGCAGGATGTATCAGCTGGGTGGCGCTTTCTCATATGTGCTTGTTGCATGTCACGCCTCCCTCCCAGAAAATGACCTCCAAAGGTGAATGAGCTTTAAAGGAAGCTCTCACACACTATTTGGTATATGGAAAACTGCCCCCATTAAAATTTGAAAAGACTGAAGTTTAAAACTTCTTTCTTGTCTCAAGAAATCAACTTATAAGACACACAAAGAAGCCAAAGTCAGTTCGGTTTTCCTATGTCACACATTGCTCAGGTAAATTAAAACCCAGCATATTCAAAGTCAATAAAAAGATTTTCCCCCTTTACACATCAATAAATTACTTACCTCACAATACCAGGGAACTAATGAATTAGTTTTAAAAAGGAGCTGTACTTTTTTTATGAATAAGAACAATAGCCAGTTGCATGTTTGTGCAAACATACTTTGCAATAGAATCCAGAGGTCAGCTACTGGGGTAGGAAGGGGAGCCTCAGCCCATGGTGAGGAGGCAGGTGGTTGGTCTGGGGCTCAGGTGAGCCTGGCACTGCTCACTCTAACATTGCTCCTCTCCTGTGTTACAGTGGCAAGGTCTGGAGGCCCGACATCCAAGCCAGAAGCTATTCTTGCACTTGAGAGTTAAATGTGCTGGTGATTTTCTCCTGGCACCCAGATCAAGGGGATGCAGCCCATTCCCCGCTGTACCCCTTGGCACCGGGCCTCCAAAGCTGGGTTGCTTGCCAGCTCCACTGGGAATAGTGCAGTGGCCGGGATGGACTGAGGGCAATTATTAGTGGTCATTCTAATGGCTTATAACCATTCTGTTTTCAACATGTGTTCAGACATGTCAGCTGACTAGTAAGTACATCTATAGCCAGAGAAACCCAAAATAGGTTGGTTAACAATACTCCTCCACCTGAAAGATCCTCTGCACCAGTATTTTCACCTCCTTATGCAATGGTTCCTGCTCTTTCATGCACATGCCCACTAATTTTTTGACTCCACATCCCACTGCGAGATTTTTGTTTCCACATCCACTCCAAGTATCTGTGCGAGCTCCACTCCACCCCAGTAACATCCTTACTGCAGGACGTTTCATCCACCCAACACACGATGGGCCTGAATGTCTTGTTACGCATGATGCAGGATGAAAGGTGGTGATGATATAGCACAACCAAAACTGTTTGATGTTTAAATTGCTGGCATCAAAGTCATGAAAGGGCACAAGGCCAGCATTAAAACATTTCTAAAGTAAGTGGGACAAGAAGCTGGGTGTAATCAACCCATTCTCTGGCCATTCTTTGACTGTGAGGTAAACAGGTTTACTTGGGAAGGAGAGGAAATGCAGAAAAGCAGAAGTTTTATCTGGCTCTGAAACCTTCACATTTGCATATGGAAACCATAGCCATGAGAACAAATAAATGAAAGCAACTGCAGAATGAAGGTTTCGTGCATGCACACAAATAAATAAAAAAAAACCACTAAGCATGGTTGTCTTTAGAGCATGATATATCAAAGCAGGCATCAAATATTTATTATTCTAATTTTATATAAAGCCCTTAACTAAATGGATTTTTTTTGTCTTTCCGTATTTTGCCAGAATCACACTGAGACAAAATAACCTATCTGCCTGTGTAGTTTCAAGTTAAGTATACCTCCCAAGTTTATCTGGAGAGGTTTGTCATAGATTCATGAATTCCTGAATTAGCAGAGGAAAATGTCCCCAACCTGTCCATAATGAAAACCAGACTTTTAGAAAACAAAGCAAGTGATTTAATTCTTAATTTCTACAGAGAGCTGTCTCATTAAAAACAGTAGTGTGACAAACTAATGCTAATTATTTTTGCTTGCCCCTTGTCTCTCAATGTTATCTAGTCAAAAGTAACAACTAAAAAGTACATTATAATTTAATATATTTAGATGCTTTGATACATGGGGGTTTGCATTTATAAGTATGCACGGTCTTGAGATATATACGTATATCTATGTATAGGTACAAATGCTGGGCTATACTGAGAATAAAACAAAGCCCTGCATGTCTTCTGATATTTTTGTAGAAATTGTTGTTTTCTCTGTTAACTGTAATATACACAAAGAAAATATAGCAAGAAATTAATTGACTTGCCATTTTGTTAGGAAAAATTGGAATGATGATCGAACACAAACACTTCAAATGTTTAAAACAAAGGAGAAAAGCATTGAAAATTAGTATTTTGGAAGAAAAATCTACTAATGGGTAATGTTATTTAAGGCTAGGCTACTGTACTGCTGTTCTACATCTATCAGTCATCACTTACTGAGACACAAGAGTCTCAGGCCAGACAATACATCTCGTAGACTTCTGCTGAATTGGAACCCAGACCATAATCAGGGTGGTTCTCTATAATGGTAGAGCCACGCTCTTGACACAGCCCAGGGACTGAGGGCCTGATGTAGCTGCTACTGCTTGGCAGTGCACAGAGAAGTAACCAGGCACACTTTGCTCCTTTTTATGCAATAGATATTACAAAGTAAAAGTCAATAATATGTGAGTGGCCAACAGTTCAAGGATGCATCTCACAATCCAGCAACAGGCTCCTGTACACAGAGTTACTCTTTAAATGCACTAGGTTAAAATAGACATCCTGCATTCAGTACTACATGTATCACCCCACCAAACATCAGGATCACCAAACAGCAAGGAAAAAAATACACTCAGGCAACAAACTAAAAAAAAAACAAAAAAAAACCCAAACAAACAAACAAACAAACAAACAAAGTTTACTAAAACAATTCAGGAAACTGAAAGCTTTGATTAACTTTGGTAAGAGATCAGCTGTGATTGAATAAAAATGTAGGGGAACTTTTCACTACACTTTTCTTATTTCAGGATTTTACAGTCTTTCCTCTTCCTCATCCTCCAGAGAGATTATTAAATTAAAAAAAATCCATACAGGTATTAACTAATACCAACTGGAATAATAAACTAATAGCTAAAGATGATTCTTCAGTGCACAGAATAATTGGAGATGGTATCTCAGAAGAAAGGTATCGCTATTCTAAGCTAACCTACATGATTCCTGGGTGATCTTTTCCCTGTTTCTCAAAGGTTAATTAAAAAAAATCTGCACGTTTATCTTCTAAGAAAATTTGTTAACAATCTTTTAATTGGTTGTTTACTTCTCAATGTTTTAAACAACTGTACTTTCTGTCACACTGTATCCACAGGATGATGTTATTTACATTCCTTTTTGGTTTAATTTTATCACTGATTTCATACAATTGTTTTCCTGGATTTTAGCATCTGCACCATCCCACTTCTTGGAATGATGTTGTTAAGAAAAGACCAGCACACTTGCTTATATAATTTACTACTATGACATATTCGGGTACAAAGGCATGCAAAATTCACCATGAACATGAAAAGGTCTATCTCATGTGGCAAGTAGAATGCAGGAACTTTCCCTCTACCCATGCACAATAAGAACTGCTAGGCACTTGTAGCACTGATCTAAATGAAAGGCATAGGCCAGGCTTGAAAACTGCAGGATTATGGCAAATCTAGGATTTTCCAGGTTAAAACCAGATATGCAGATTTGAAAATATGACTTTTGATAAGAGACTTTAAATATCAGAGCACAAGTCAGATTCAGCCTTGCTACATTACTGTCTTTTTAAATGCAAATTTAAATAGTGGGTTGGTTTCTTTTATTTTATAGATATACTTTCTTTTCACAAGGCTTGAAAAACCAAGATTTTGTATGTAGGAACTGTCTTTTATGAGAAGTGGAATTTAATCTCTATGGTTACTATATAGGTTAGGCTTACATGAAAAGAAAGATGAGGCTTGATGTACAAGCCCCATTCAAATAACGCCACCATACACCAGAAAATGCTAGGAATGATCAGGCTTGTTTTGAAGAAAGCAGACTTTTGGAGCAGTGATTTTGGAGGTTTCAGTCATCTAGGGAAGATTTGCTACTATCACATTAGAAGTACCCATCTTTTTTGAAGGTGTTGTGTCAAACTGTACAGTAGACAGATCCTAATATCTCCAGCTTAAATCTATGAGCAGTTGTATTTGTCAAGAGTAACCATTAAATTGTGAATAGTCTTTATTTTTATGAGCATAACAGATTTAACTTTTGTGGTCTTTAATTAATCCCAGCTATAAAAAGCTCCTTAAGCACCTCTAATTTACCATGACTTACCTCACATCTGTTAACTAAGTGAAAAACACTATAAAAATACAAATTGTGCTTAAAATGGTTTGCAGTTGAGAAAGTGTATGGCAATAAACTGATTTGAGAAGCCAAATGTATGCAGGTTTAAAACAATTCCTGTTCCATAACGAGAAATAGAGGAGAACTTTCTGTCCAAGTTGCTAATGGAGACAATTTTAAATAGTCCTTTCTTACAGTAACAGCAGTTGAAACTATGTAGCTCTTTTCATTTCCCACGGGATGAATATTGACTGAGTAATTACAGCTATAATCTCTTCAGTCTCTTTACAAAAGTTTTCTGCAGAATTATGTCATTAAGACAGAGCTTTCTGTATGTAACTTGCCTATAATTCAATTGTACTTAATGGCTCCGACCTACTTAATTTTACCCATTTTCCTTTGTGTTTGGAATTTCATGAATGCTTTGTCATAGAAGTTTATGAAATAGATGACAAACAGAACATAAAATTTTCATTTATAAAGATACTGACTTAATGGTATAACCACAGGAAATATCCAGATGCCTATGAAGAATCAAAAACCTTTTAGAGAAAAATTCCCTATTTTTTAATTTAAATTCTATGTCTTAAGCACTTTGAAAAAGTTTATTTTTGAAATGTGTCTGAAGTATGTTTGCTCCTCACTCTGCCCTCTGTCCAAATAAATGAGCCAATTTTTTACATATTTACAGTATTTAATAAAGATGTCCAAACCAGTGAAAGTTTTTACATAAATGTTTCAGCACTTAAAGAGAATCATTTAATTTGCTCTCAGCTCAGACAGTAAAATTAAATGGAAACATAACAGCCTTCTGCAGAAAGAATGCATTAAACCATTTCTCTCTGTGGGGAAAGGCAGTATCTCAATATGATTACTAACCCCAATTTAATTCAAGCAGTTACTAACTCTATCCTAATTTAAATGCTTAAATGTTTGCCACCTGACTGATATATAATCAGCTTCTTTTGGAGTCTGCATTAGTATGTTTTACCAAATCCTTCAAAGTTATTCAATAGGGTTTTCTATAAATTCTTTGGCTACATACATTAAGGAAGTTAAATACATGTGAAATCTACCAGCTACAAGTACCTTAAAAATAGTACACATTTACAGATTATACAGGGATCAGAGTGCAAATGTCAAGAGAGAATTGTTTTCAAGGACAAAGTTACTTACATTATCCATTTTTACATCCCAAACAGAAGGCTGTAGACAAAAAAATTGCGATTCTTAGATTTAGAAATCTCTTTGAAGAGCTTCTTGATCACCTAAAAATGCCTCAAACTGAACCATTGCTTCATGTATTAATGTTATCACTTTTAATTACGACATATGACCGCCAGTGTCTGCCTCCTCTTTTTTTTCTTTTGAAGAATATAGAAGTTCAGAAACTGCTCATATAAAGAACAGAAGTACTGGTTGTATTCCCATATGGAATTATAACAACTTTAAATTCTTTTACGTCTTTTGAAGGTATTTTTGTAAGCAAAATATGAAAGCAGAAATCCATGTCAGTCCTCTGAAAAAGCTTTGGGTTATAGTGATTTTGTGAAAATGTTTAATTTTCTTCCTGCAGCATTTCTTCTATTTCTTTATCCCAGTTTTCATCACGCTTTTCTGATTCTGTCACCACCTCATACTCTTGCAGCTCTTGTTGCAATTCCTTTTCCCAATCAGCAGTTTCTTCTACAAGAGATAAATGATGTGTAAGAATTTAATTGATAATACTGACTGTTGCTTATTTATATAACACTAGATGAATTTGCACTGAGTCTCTCTTATATTCCCTAAACTTTATGGACAATTCTTCTTAAAAACTAAAGAAACTTCAAGATCAGAAATTTCACCTTCTTATTGATCACAAGTAGGAATTAATTAATAAAAAGGCCTATATTCCTATGTGCATACTATAATAAAGATATAAAAAGCAAATACACAGCTAAGTCATTATGAGTGTCCCTTTGCAAGATCATTTTCTACAATCTTTCACTCTATCAACTGAATTACACTTTGCATTTTTAAATCTCCATAAAAAAATGAAGTTTGTGCAATGTTGATATACTCTCATGGGAAAAAAGTAATCAAGATCAAATACTGTGGGTAGTTTAAAATTAAGAAGAGGGTATTCTCCTCACTGACATTTGTAGCTAGGCAAGCTCATTAATCAGGGTTAAAGGTAATCATATTTCATACTTCAGGGCAAAAAATGAGTCAGAAGGCATTCCTGTGTTGTTAATCTCTCTTTTAATCAGCTCTACCTATCATAGGCAAGCGTGTGGGGGAGGAGATGGGCGTTGGATGTGTTACATATTGGTTAAGTACTTCAGCCTAGATCAGGAGGTACGCAATTCCAGAGTCCAAGTCAGTATGGCCAGCTGAGATTTCTCTGAACAAGTAACATATTAATGACCTATTGAAACACTTTCATCAAAGAACTAGATGCAACTGATACGACTCATTACAATTCCTCAAGCTTGGCTATGTAATGGAGAGGAAAAAAAAAAAAAAAAAAAAATCAGGAAACAATGATTCAGCAAAATTCAAAGCACACTGTAACCAAATTCTGCAAATTTTGTGGTAAGCATCTACATATACAAGTGTTGTCACTAGTAAATTGTGTATGGCCAGAGTCACATCATCACAGACTGTTTTTATGCTCCTTACACTGACAGTAGTTCTTCTGAATTATTTTAATCAAGAAGCTCCACTTAATTTCTTCTTCTAATTCTCAGAACTATTTGTTAAATTTTAACTGTTCCAAATGCCTGCAAACCTTTATAGGCAAAGGCCTCTTCAAGTTCATAGTCTGGTGCAAATGTTGCCTTTTTAGCTGGTGCCAAAAGAAGAAAACAGAGCCTGACTTCCAAATACTGTACTTTACCTACAAGGATGTTGATTAAAGAAAAAAAATCAATATGCAGAAGAACCTATGAAAGAGAAGACAGGGAAAGGAGGAGATAAACAGAAAAAAATACCTCACACTCACTTTCATAAAAGATTGACCTGAAATTCTTAGGTTCTTTGGATTTAAACCACTCAGTTAACATTCTGTATAAGATGTGGTTTGACCATGGGGAAAATTATCAATAATTTCTGCAATATCTCATTGCAGGACATTTCATACACTTTGGGAAAAAAGAGTCCTTTCCTAAACTGAATTACAAACTTTTTCTTTTAAATCAACCTGTCTTAGAATTGCTCTATGTAAGAAGCAGAGATAATAGCAGCTTTACCTTCTACTATTGAAGTCTCTTCCTTCTTTTTGTCTAGCACTAGTTGTTCCATTTCTTTTCTTAGATCTTCCTGATTCAGATTACAGGCACCAAAAGCATCACTCACAAATTCTGATACACCTGGACTTGTGGAAATCTCTTCCTCATCCTGTAACAAGACACTTCAGTATGAACTTATCCAGACGGGTAAAAAAAGTCACCAATACATGCTGCTACTCATGTGCCTGTTTTTAAATAGAGCTGGCAACACCCAAACACATTATTCTCACAATTAGTTTTCTTTATTGGCTACTTTTCCTTAAGAGTATTTTTGTACAAACAAGAATGTTAGATAGTTTTACTGAAAATTATCTGCTTTACATTCTAGGCTGTCTTTTTGTGTTTTCTTAACAACTTTAACTCTGATTTTGGAATCTTCAGAAACAATAATAAACTCCTAACTAGTTAAGAACAGGACCTAAATATTAAGAATTTGACCACAATTCAGTAACAGTTTTCTACACAAGAGTAAGATTAAGAGAGGATTGTTCTTTGGAAATCTTTGCCCAACGTGTATTATTGGCAAGTGAATGCACAGCTCTGCTTCTGCCAAGAGCATTCTCTGGCACCAATTTTACAATCCAATTTCAATACAATACTCTTTCTGCTACTGAAAATGAGTTTCAAGATTATATTCTAAAAATTGATATCACAGCAAAACAGCAGCAGGTTAGAACTGTCAGACACTATATTATTATGGTTTCATAGCAGAGCTTACTCAAAAAGATGCATAATTACTTATTAAGTAACAGCTTAATATACAAAATACTAGATAAAATATAACAGCATTTTTACCTCTTGAGATTTTATTTGAGGCTTTATTGCAACAGGTGGTGTTTTTGGCCGTACTGTTTCTATCAAGGGGGAAAAAAAAAGATTACATTTAAATACATAAAAATCTCATTTAATTTGCATACCTATTAAATATACCAAAAAATACTGTATTTTAAGGAATCCTTGTGGTTAAAGGCTGAATTTAGCCACAGATGAACCATTTGCAAAAACAAAGTCAAAGAGAAGCATTTTTTATTCTTAATTAAGACAAATTTAGCGAGCCATTTCGTCATTATGACTCCAAACTTAAAGGACAGGACCCCTCTGACCCTCAAAATAACCTCCCGAGCTTTAAAGTTACAAATGCATAGACTTGGTCATGAAATCCAGTCACTGTCTTACCACAGAAGTTCTCAAACTCCCCTGGCTGGGTACTACTACTGACATGGGTGCCAGTTAGCTCTTGGGCACGCCAGACTGCACATGCAGTAGCACACCCCCATGTGCACATGAGAACAGTCTTCTGCAGCCTTACCTTTCACACAGGCTAAGGAAGTCACTGAGAAACAAACCCTAGAAGCTGGTGCCTATTTGCTAACAAAACTCGCTGTGCAGTCTGTATTTAGAGCATGGTGCTAGGAAGACACTGACTGTTTACAAGCAAGGTTACATCTTTTCTCTTGTAGGTAAAGAAACACTGCAGCTTTCTTCCCTGTGCAGCTCTCAGGGGAGAGGAGTTACAATGAAGAGCCAGGTGGCTGCAAAAACAATTAACATACTGGGAGGCTGTGGTAACGGTGGAGTGCTTGCTTAGCAGTTCTGTTTGCTTACACATGCAAAGCAGCTCTGAGCTTGCAGCTCTGCTTCCCTGCAGGGTGCCCAGGTGGACCCTTCCTGCTAACTTAAAAATTAAACACAAATCAGGAATTTCTAAAATCATGACCAATTTTAATTAAAATCATTCCCTAAATGGTAGCTGTCACTGTTTTTGTTGCTCATCTACTCAATGCCCACTGCTCTGTCCTATCTTCTCTCTTCCTTCCAATTCCCAGTCTCCAGAGGATCTCTCACTATACCCAACCCTGCAGCCAAAGAGGCTCCTAGCACTGCCTGCTTGGGGAAGCTGCAGGACATGGCAGGAACTCTTTGCTGTTCAAGAGATGTGCCTCGGGCCCCACCTGCTGCTCTCGTGCAGAGGGGACACAGCTGCTCTACACTGTGCTATGCCCCTGTCAGGTGTGACTGATGTGCCATTAGCACCATTCTGGACCTACTGGCCTGACAGCATCTCCTCCACTGCTGGTGTGCTCTCATCCCTGGGTAACTTAGTTCCCAAGTACAGAATTACTAATACCTAGAGAAGGGCTAGAACTTGGCATTTTGCTATAGGTCTTACATAGCCTTTACACTAGAGTGTGGCATGCCTTCCATTTGTCTCCGTTCCTTTCACATCAACCATGCTAATTTAACTTTTTGAAAAGAGCAGCTGAGGGGGAGACAGATAAATGGAAGGCTAACCCTGAACAATATGAAGAACTACTAACAGGCAATTACTTCCAGTTTTAGCCTCCAATTAGGGAATCCAACCTTCAAAAAGGTTACTTAAACCAAAAATAACACATATGATTCAGAGCTTCCCAAACCTATGCAATTTCTGAGTCAAACAAAACATGTATTTACTACAGTCTGGTATATGTATCTTTGCCATTACAGAACGTACAGTCGTACAGTCATAAGGACAGTAAATCTATCTGCATATCCTGCATTGGTGGTCTGAACTGTAGAAGAGCTGCAACAGGCCAAAAGACAGTGGGTTTTTTTGGTTTTAAATGAAGGTATGCTTTGTTTTATTTACAGTGGAAATTTTACTAGAATCCAGCAACTTTCACTTTGACTGAATGGTGATTTCCAAGGATCTGGATCACTCAAACATAACATTTTTGTTGTTCAACAGATGCCATCTCTCCTGAGAGTTTCAGGTAAAACAGCCATAGTTTTGGGACAATAAACAACTGTCCTGAATAAAAGTAGTGGGAATTGGTGCCTCTTGGTCTGCAGTAGATTCTGGAGTAGCCTGTCCTGTCAGCATTGCTTGGATATTAACTCAGAAAAAACTACTTTTTTCACTCTAGCTAGGGACCTTGCCTAGGCTGACACAGGCACACTCCAAACAGAACCTATGAGAAACACGAGACAAACTGACAACAGAGGCCCATATGCAGCATGGAAGCCCAGCCTTGTAATCCCATTTGTAACATCCCCTTCACCCCAAAGTTCAGCTGCCCATCCAAGGAACCAACGCCCAGTTGAGTAACCTTAGCTCAGACTGTGCAGAAAACTACTAAGTTGTGCAAAGACCTGTGAAAAAGTCTGTAAAAAGAGTAAGAAAGGTGACTCAAGAGGAAAAACACCTATATGTAAAGATACTATATTCAAAAGGGAGGAAAAAGAAGTTAACTTGGCAGTGATCAGCTGGCTATCAGTCAGGCCAGCAGTGTCAACAGGACATAAGTATTAGCGGATTTAATGGATGACAATTTATTGATATTGGGAATATGAGAATTGTTCCAAGGTGCAGCAAAGACTTTCTCCTTCTCCCCAATGCCTACCCCCAGCCTGCCAATATCCTTCAGGTGTCTTACCAGGGGTGGTGAGTGTACCTAGGTTAAGCTAAGATTTAATGAGCTACTGGTTATCTTTTGCATTTCTGCCAGTAACTGCTTTATTCTCTTTAAGCTGCAAATATTCCTGCTTGCAGAATTTGCTAACATGCAAAGAGGTCCAGTGGTTCATAAGAGGGTCATGAAAGAATCAGCTAGAAAAACTGATTAATATAACCGAAGACACCTTTGCTTAAGCAGCTTTTTCATCTCAAGGCTGAATCCCCGATAGCCTCCTGGTCCCCATTTTTTCTGTTTCTACAATACATTTGTGGGCCTTACCACACCCTGCATGTGTCTCTGCCTCCACCACCACAGTATTTCTACCCCCATATCGCTCACTAACTTCTATTGTGTGTGAGGGATGAGCAAAAGCCAAGAGCAAACCATATGCCAGCTGGCTGGGTTGGCTAGTACCTGTTGTCTGAACATGTGAACCAAAAGTATCTCCTACTTCTTTCTGACAAGTCAAAAAACCACACCTGACACCACTAATGGTCATGAGCTGTTAGAAGCCAAGAATAACATTTCTCCTCTTGAGATTTCCACACTTCTGACAAAGTTGGCTGAAACTGGAAAACAGCTTAAAAGCACCAGGAGCCTCCTCCTCCCCAATCTACACAAAGACCAAGTATGGTGAGAAAAGCCCTGATTTAATAGGCAGTCCAGCATAAAAATGTGATGGCACCTGATGTATACAGCGAGCATATGCTGATGCCTAAAGATTCTTAGCTTTTTTTTGTATATTTGTAGCTTTGTAGATTTTTAATATATACCTGTATAGTTTCTAGCAATTTCTCACACATTAGAACAGTAGTTACCCGTTCTCACATATTATGCCACATTCTTGGAATTCTGTTTGGTCTTATTTTCATGGAAAAAAATTTCTAACAAGGACATCCTGTTTTGCACCAGCACCTGGGCTGAAATAATAAGATACCTTGTGGACATAACAAGATATAGGGCTAAGAACCCTTGACAAGATATAGGGCTAAGGGCTCCAGTGGGGCAGAGCCAGGGCAACCGTTCTCCTATTGTATATGCTTGCTAGATATGCTAATTAATTAAACTTCTAAAAAGTGTGAAAATTCCATGCTGCACATCACATAGGTATAATATGTGCATCTGAAAGCTTTCATTAAAAGACTGCTCTTTATGGTATCAATTTTAATATTGTTTGGAAAGATTTTCTTCCACTTTTAGGCAACTGCATGACATTAAGTTAATGAACTGTGCTAAAACAAATGTTTCCCATACCTTTCAGTTCACTATCCTCTTCTCTGCCTTTGCTCTCTTCCTTTCCTACTGCTTGCTGTTGAGCTGCAAGAGCGGTGAGTTGTGCAGACTGTTTGATTAGGGACACTCTGTAGAAATAATTTCTCCAGAACACCTCCTCCTTTACACTAGAGAGAACAAACAGATTTTGATTAGTACATTTGGAATATCTTTTACCATCTAACAGTGAAATAAAGTTAAATATGTAGAGAGGAGGAGTAGACATAACTCCTATTTAAGTAAAAACTTAAAGACATTTGTGATATTAACACATTTTAAAAAATCCATCATTGTAGAAGTTCTTGCTCTCTCACAAGACATTTGCAATTGACTTGAACTTACAATAGTAATGTTATGACTTCTTCTAAAGTTTAACAGCATGCAGAAATACAAGGTATGGAAAAATATTATACTGTTCAATCTCTCCTGAAAAACTATGTAAACAAATCCAACAAACCAAATGTCCCTGTTCTCTTTACTTCCTCTCATAAGCCCAACATTCTATTAATGTCAAACTATAGCTGTCAACATCTTCCCTAGACGTCAGGTGGAACTGGAACATCTGTGGTGGCAGCAGCCATTCCTAGATTGCAGCAGTACTATTTCACTACCTGCACATCTTCCAGCACATCTACAGAACCTTTAGTAACTAGAAACTGCCATCTTGGCAATGATCAGCTCCGATAAGTGGAAGACTATCCCATATCTCAGGTAACAGTTCCCTCTGAAATCCCTCTGGCAAGATTAAAAAGACCCAGCTTTAACCCAGAGGCAACAGGAGGCAGAAATAGCAAGATCTGTGGCGAGGACCTTGTGTAGGTTGAAAAAGAAAGAGTGAAGTTACCTTCACACCTATTCAGGCAAACAGAGACCACTGAGACTAAGAACAGGCAAAAAAAAATTTAAGCATTGTGGTAGAAAAGGCAGGGATAGCATGATCAGAGGCTGAAGGCAGAGCATCACAGAACATGGGCAAATCTTCAGAACTGACAACAGAGAAGAAGGTAAATAGAATGAGGAGCTGGGAAGGTTTATAAAAGGAGGAGATTTAAGACAGAAAATGTCACAAAGAAAGATTTCCTTTCCTGTTTTCATCCTTAGACAAGGAGATTAAGAATTGGGAACTCCCACTTAAATAGAAAGCTGACTTGTGAAACAAGCTCTAGGAGCAGAGTCTGGGACTGGAAAAGGAATAACAGCTCTAGAATAATGCTCTGCAACACAGAGCTTTTCCCATTTCCTAACCAAATCCAGTTTTTCTTGCTTGCATTGCTGCTTCTTTGGGAAACATACTATTACTATTTCTCCAGGGGGGTCTCTGACTGTAATCACCTTTTTTGGGATGTCTGTTATACCAACAGATCTGAACATTTTTGTTGCTGCCTTTACCTTTCTTTGGGGAAAAAGAGTTAATTTAATTTAGCACACTGGACATAAAAAAACTGAAGGCCTCTCCCATACTCAAGTCAACAGGTCCTTGTTGGTTCTGTCTCACAGATATAGGTTTTTTCTTACCTCCAACTGCTAAACTGCAATGCACATGCAATATTCCATGTGCGAGACACTACTAGATAAAAATATATATGTATCAGAAAAACAAAGAATTGATGGAAGTGAAAAGAACAAGGAGTAATTTATGAGTATTTACAGACACATTAAAAGCATGATGATACAGTTACCAGCAGAAATTACTTACTGTTTGGGAACAAGGTCAAACCTCATCCTATTGAGAAGTTCATCTTCTTGTAACATCACCAGTGCAACAGGGTACATTTGATCGAAGTCAAAGTGAAACTGCACACCTGCTGGAGGATCCCGCAGAAAATTCCGTTTATCCTTTGAAGAACATATTTATGGTCGTTAACTGATATCAGAAAAAGAACACCACATTTCACACACAAGAGCAGCAAAGCAGTCTGTAAAGCCTTTATAAAAACAAAACCTATACTGAGGATCTGCTTTGGTTCAAGTTGAAACTGACAGAACTATTTATTCTTGCACATGATCGGTGCAGTGATAGACATATTAAAAGCATATTGAAAACACGTAATTTCATAAACTTACTTAACAAACCCCAGTAGTTTTAATTTCTCCAAGAGAAAATTTCAAATCTCTCAGGAAATGAAATACTTACTGCTGATAATGCCAGTATTTGTTGTTGAATTGTCTCTTCTTCATTGCTGTCTACCCAGGGAGGCACTGCTGCTTCTATTATTGAAAGGAGGAAGATAATTACATGTGTATTGCTTGAAAAAATCCCACTCCAAATAACAAAATAGACCTTGCGTAAAGTAACATATAGTGTCATAAAAATAAGCAGAGTTACACCAGTAGGCCAAGTCACTGTTCTTTTTCCTAAATTAAGCTCATGGTGGAAGGGAGAAACTCTAGGAATGGATCTTTGCTTATCAGAATTAAAAAAATAATAGCTAAATAGTTGCTGATCTCTGTTATTGCAAAAATAGAACTGCAAAGATTTCTTTTGATGCCTTAGGATTTTAACTTCTATATTTTTAATGTATCTGTAATCCTGTAATTCTTTCGTGTATAACTCTAGACTCCACATAGGGTGCTAAGCTACTGTTCTCTCATTTTTAGACAAAACAATTCCTCTCTAAGCCTGAAACTCAAGGACACCTTACTGTCTCAGGCCCCAAGATATGTGAACAACAGTGAATTGAGGGGAGCAAATTTGGGGTAATTGACTTCATTACCTGAAGCTGTAATTGGAGGACTGACCCCCAATATGCAAATGAACAAAACTTACAAAGTATGAAAAACCTGTGACCGGTCGTCCATTTTGGGTGTAGCCTCCAGGTTGGCTGTGACTGCCCTAAATGTACCTGAAGGCCCTTCAATAAATGGAATTGCTTTTTTATTCTCTTAACTTTGTCTGGCCTCTGTTTTAGGTAAGCCTGCTTAGGCATCACTCTGCTGCTTGCACCAGTCAGAACTTGGTGCCTCTTAGTTTAATTACTGAAGTAGTGCTGTACAACTGGTTAAGTTGCCTGCAAATAGTATTTCCAGATTCACTTTAAATGTGTAAACTTCGTCTAAATTAAGTTTGCAAAATAATTTACACCCAGAAGACACCAAATCTTTAACAATGGAGAAAAATGTTATAAATCTGTTATGAATTACAACCCGTTTTACACTGAGTAAGCTTGTTAAGAGTTCAGCTGGTTTATATCTTTATACAGATACTTTCAAAATAGTTCTTTAGGCTGTATAGAGAGGAAAATAAACTATTATAGATGTATAAATATTTATTAATCCTTTCCCTGTCAATACAACTTCAGCCTACAGAGACAATATGATGCATCTGTAGCAGTTAACAAATAATTCTCGTGCCCTAAACTGACAATGCTTATTTGCCTGTGCAGCTGGTATCTGCAAGATCTTTCCCCCACATGGATCCACATCTGATGCTAATGCTTTTCCATAAGGCCATCTGTTAATCCTCATCTGGCCAATCTAGCTACCTATTTTCAGGAAGTTTTTAGAAATATATTACGAGAAGCCCAAGTTTACTAACAGACAAAAAGAGAAATACAGACAATACAGTCCCATAAGCAATCTTGCAAGAAGAAGACAAACTAACCTATTAAACACAAACACCACGGAAAATTTTATCACAATCCATTTAAAACCAGCTTGTTTTCAAGATTAACAAGAGAGTCACTACATATTCACAATGTCAGAAATTATTGCATTCAGTTAACACATTTAAAAAAGATAGAAGTCAGTGATGAAACAATGTGAGAAAATAACTGTACGTATTTTAAAGTGACAAATAGATCCACTGATGTCAATAGTACATGGGTGGATAACTCAAATGATTTAGATCACGGATAATTATTACGCAAATTATTTATGGGAAAGCAAATGAACAATTATGCCTTTAATGTAAGCAGAGTAACTCCTGCAGCAAAACTAATTAAATACTATACGGCAAACCCTAACCCATGTTTTTCATTTCATTATGAAAATGTGGCGTGATTGCTAAAGCTCAGAAGGTATCAGCATGCCTGTTTTCAATAAATACACAGGCTTAAGATTCAAAGCAGCACCAAGAGATCAGCTTTGCTGGCATGATCTTTGAGTTTATTTCATAAAGCAGAATTTGGTTATAAAAGCAAATCTAAACCAACTAGATAACGTAACACTAACCTCACTTCAAAATATAATCTTCCTATTCCACCATATGCATTAAGTTCTGCCATAATGTGTTTCCTTAAGTATGTTTTGATAGACTACTTTTAAACATAGCTCATTTATCTAGCTATCAGTAGGTTTTCACTTATGTGATGTTAGGCATCATCAAAAAAAGCATACATTACCTGATTTTTTGTTTTGCTGCTCTTGGACAAATTTCTTCTGCTCCTTCTGAAAATCTCCAATAATTGTCTAAAATAAAAATTAGGGAACCACAATTAAAAAAAAAAAAAATCTCGCTTGTTTTATGTTCAGTCTGAAAGTTCTTTCAAATACAGTGCATGTTCTTATATCCATGGTGGCCCTTTCTGTAAGTTAAAGGTGTTTCATGTCAATCATACATTGCCTTTTACTGAAACATTTGATTTTGCATTATGCTTTCAAAATTATATTTATAATTTTATCAAGTTCAGGGGACGAGGAAAAAAGAGGGAAAATCTTAGCTGATAATTTGAAGATTTGCATACTATGCATATCCACTTACTGTCTTACCAAATCAAATACGGACAACACAGACTATTTAGACTTAAACAAACATATTTTTAAAGCACTAAACACTTAAAGATATCTTTGGCCTTATAGTAAGTTTCAAGAGTTGCCTAAGAAATATATCCATTGCAAGAAACTGGACTGCCAAAATTGTAAAGAAGGATTTCAGAATGCTTGCTTAGCTGAAACAAAATAACTTCTCCATTTATGTTGTTGACAAATTTTCATTAAAGAAATCATAATCAGAAATATTTTATATTGAATTTAGAATTTAAAAAAATCGAGAATGGTCTCAGAACTTGGCATGCCATAATCTAGAAGTAAGAATGCAAATGTTCTGTGGTTGAAAGCAGAGGCAAAAAAGATGAAGTTAGAAATGAATACTTAAACAACTCATAAAATACAAATTTTATGCAGTGAGATCTATGGATTAACAAGTTGTCAAAACACACACCAATCTTCAAGCTAAATCGTGTTCAATCCTATTTTTTTCCTTCAGCAACCCAGCATTTTAGTTTAAGATTACTGTCAGTAAGAGAACTACAGTAGTGTCAGTTGTACAAATAGATCACTGTGATTCCTTCTGGTTTGAAGTTACGTGAACTTCTTCTGTTAATGGAATAAAATAATTTATGCAGTATAAGAAGAAATCTTTATGATGATACAGCTATAATCTTGTTTCTCCTATACGTAATACTTACTATGAAACAGGGAATTCATATTACTCTACAACATTCACAGAAAAAAGAACATGGTATATGTTAGGCATAAAATATGCTGTAGGTACTTAGCTACAGTTTCCTGGGAGCATTATTATTAGTGTTTTAAATTAAAAAGTAATCTTGTTACTAGATTTTTCCACTTTGATGTGGATCAAAATTACATTAGCCTCTGACATACTGTAGAAGGAAATAGATCTCTTCTATTATTTTATAGACTGGGAACTAGCCAAAACCTGTGTCAGACTCCTGGATGCACAGTCCTACTACAGCTAGGATGGTTTTGGCCAGTTCTCTTTCCCTTCTAAGCTACTCTCAAAAGCAAACCCAGAACACTTCATAGCACTTATTGCTACCTTGATTTTTCCCTTTTCCCTCTACCAAGTTTGTAGCTTAAGCACTGGAAGAACACTTGCTGGCACAAATTAAGCAACTGGAGCTGACAGGAACAGAGAGCTCAAGAGCTACGTGGCAGGGCCAGGGTAGGGAGAAGAACAGGACAATAGCAAGGTGTTTCATTAGGTCACTGGTTCCTATGAAACTGTACCTGTATACTCCTAGGGTCTTACAATCCAGTATCTACAATGCTGAGCTAATTCTGACTTTTGCTGCAGAGATGCATTTAAGATGCAAGCTACCTCATCCCTATTTTCCAACTAAATAAGCTGTGGGGCAAAAAGAAACCAGTCCACACATCTTGGGACAGACATTCCCCAACTGCCTGTCTCAAATTCTTCCACCCCTTCCACCTACACCAGCATTTTTCATATTTTCTTCTGGTCTTTCTCCAGCATATCAACATCCTAAGGGAACTGAACAAACACAGGCGCAGCACTGAGTAAAGCAGAGTGACCATTTTTTGATAAGTCTGCCATGAATAAACATTTCAGTTACATCATTCCTCATGACAGGAGATGTATAATATCTCTCGAAAGACGTAGTATCTAAAGACAGTTTAAAGAAATGTAATCAAATGCCAGATTTGCCACACATTGTAACAATGGTAAGCAAACAGATCTTTCAGATCAAGTATCTAAAAATAAATTACCTTATCAATGATACTATCAATTTTTCCTTCTTCCACAGACTTCTTTATCGTTTGTGCTGTTTCAGCAACAGATTCGGATATCTTTTTTGTAGCAGCAGTGGCAAAATTGAAGAGGTAGCCTTTCAGAGATAAAAAAAGGAAGACCTGAGAATAGATTTCTTTACATCCAGTTCTCTTTCTAGATTTATTTTTACTCCTCTTTAGGCATTTGGATACCTATTTAAGAGTTTCTTTCAAAATAAGCCAGCTTCTGGCCTACAGAAAACTTCTACAATTCTATTTATCCTTTCCTACTTTATATTCTTTAACGACAATGATCAAATTGTATGCTTGATCACAACTTTCTGTAAATCAAATATTTACACGTGAACCTTGTTTACTAAATCAAACATTCCTAATGGTCCTTGAAATCGTCCTTTCCAATGAGTTTTCTGAAGCAGTGTGTCTTTTCTGATTTCTTGTAAGTATTTTGAAGACATTAATCCATAAAGTAACTTAGCCACAGTATTAAAACATAATTATAATTTTTTTTAAGAAAATCAACATGCACAATAAAGTCTCATAAACTGAGGCAGCAAACCCATAAAAAATTTCAGGCAAATAACACTTCCTTCAAAAGTCTAAGCATAGAAGCTTGCTCTTGATGTTTGCCCTTATCTATTTTGCACTGTCTTCCTCTCTTTAGCTCCAGGAAAAGCACTGTGGCCCTATTGGCTTGTTTTTCTGAATATATTCAGTGTCAGAACAGCAAAGACAAATATTCTCAAGGACTCACATTTTTCATATTAGCACTGCTGAAGTGAAAAAAGGTGGCAGGGAAAGAACTACGCAGCATGGCCATCTACAATGTTATTTTTCTCTTTTAATTAAGGAGAACAAACTTGCAAACAGCAACATGTATATCATAAACCTTCAGAGACATTAAGTATCACCTTATTGACAAGTGATTTGAATGCATTGGTAGCATTTCTGAGATGACGTGATGTCACAAGGACTTTATTATATCTAAACAGTTGCATTATGACTGTAATACCTCAGTTTCAGTACCTACATTGTGTCAGTGCCATAGGAAATAAAATAATTGCAAAGAGATCTAGATAGATTGGAACACTTGGGCAAACATCAATGACACTAAATTTAAGAAGAATAAATGCTGGATTCTGCACATGGGATGAATATAAATTGGGAGAGCCTGGAGAGCAGCCCCGCAGAAAGAGATCTGGGGGTGTTGCTTGGTGATCAGCTCAATAGGAGTCACATATTTCAGTTATTACAGAAAATCACCTTTGACTTTTATACAGGGGGCTGTCAAACAAACAAAAAAAAAACAACCCAAACCCCAGTACTTCTGTTTCAAACAAAAAAACCACCTTCCTTCTCAAGAACTCTCAAAAAATTCAATTTCCCTATGGGTTAGAAATGTAAAAAATAATCTCATCATGGGAAAAAAAAAAAAGAAAATTCCTTTAACACACAGTTGTTAGCCACTGGTAGAATGAGTTACTTCAGAACACTGATGTCACTTTTTGGAAAGCTGACTATTCTTTGTGGTGGATGAAATGTTCTTTTGTTATGATATCACCAAATCAATACTGAAATATGCAGAGGTCTAGCCAATCCTTAAGCAAGGTCACTTTTTTATATTTAACTTTCACAGAATAGTGGTAACCAAACATCCTTCAAGTACTTACTAACACCTTTTATTGCTTTCAAGCTTTACAATCCATCACGATTCAGCTAAAAAAAAATGCTTAACTTCTACACTTTAGATATAGACACATATATTATTTCCCTTATGAGAGTAGAGGAAGCAGCAGCCTACTGGACTGCCTCCTCCCTACCAGCTTTTATTGGGTGTTAAATGTATCCCTGGAAACTCTCTCATATGCAATTATTTTAGGTGCAAAAGGTGCCGAGACATTTGCTGTCTGGTGATATTCTGGTATTATTGCACAAAGTAGTTTGGCCAGTCTTGGAACCAGGCTGAACAGCAAAATACTTTGTATTTCCAATAAGGACAAATATTCTTTTGAAATAAGGGACTTATAAAACTGCAGAAATGGTGGTATGTTGTCTTACAAAAATAGGATTAGTGGTGGAAAATAACACTTTCAAATGACTAAGAAACTCACCCTCTGTCTTACAAGTCTATGCCTGTATTAAGAACATGTATCTAGCAATATTTCTGTTATTAGCTCATATTAGCAAAACGCTCATAACTTCTGTAATAGCATGATAATGAGCAAAAAATAATGTCTATAAGGCTTTGGTTTTACCAGTAAAATTCTTTATCTGCCAGGAGAGTCTTTCTATGCAGCTACCCTGATTGTTGGCCATGCAGATGTTTCTAGGATTATGTGTTAAAACAGCAAGAAAGCCCTTCCACCACAATCTACCCTGGTGTCATAGACAATGAACCCATGGACCACTAAATCAAGGTTTGCTTCCAGTGCAAAGTATGGGATAGATATTACATAGATAGTAGTCAATACTTATTCTGCCG
This sequence comes from Dasyornis broadbenti, assembly GCA_013397935.1. NCBI lineage: Eukaryota > Metazoa > Chordata > Aves > Passeriformes > Dasyornithidae > Dasyornis > Dasyornis broadbenti. The sequence continues at coordinate 92,899 of VZRN01003166.1, read as the reverse complement.
CTGAAATTAAAAGTCCTTTTTCTTTCCTGAACAATCACAACGATTAGCAGATTAGAACAATCAGAGCAATCAGCAGATTAGAATCAATTAACCATAACTAGACAGGTATTTGACCAAACCGCTTCAGTTCAGCTTGCCCGAGACAAAACACAGTAAAGAACCAGCTCAGATTAACCTCTCAGATGATACTGAGTCAGAATTTCAGAGCATCAATTAAAAAACAACAAAACAAAAAAACCCAAAAAACCTTTAGTAATGAGTATAGATCTGTACTTTGGATTAATTTTATCCAAAAATACACTACAGTTAAGCAGGAATTTTACTTACTGCAAATTACAGTTCTGCCCCATTCCTGGCAGCGTTCAGGGCCAGGCTGGACGGGGCTTTAAGCAGCCTGGTCTAGCATAAAATGTCCCCTACCATACGGGGGGGGGTTGGAATGAGATTATCTTCAAGGTCCTTTTCAACCCAAACCATTCTGCGATTCTAAAACTGCAGACAAGTTCAACAAAATCACGGTTTGATGAAACTCAATTATTATCCTATGAAAAAATAACAAAAGCCCGCAGCAGTTAATGAAGTACATTATTCTAGATAGACACGCCTATTCTGTCTACACACAGATCTCCACCCATAGTGCCAACAGAGCAGATACTTAAGAAATGCTGCTCCTTTGAGAACAGTTCTGAAAAAGGCGATAACCGAAAGGCACATTAACAGCCTTGTTTCCTTAGCTGATATTTGAAAGCCGGCAGCCCCCGGACACTCACTGCCGAATCCCTTGGCCTGGCTGAGCAGCGCCTCCGAGTCTCCCTGCAGCTCCGCCTGCTCCTGCGCTGCCAGCCCTGCCTCCTCCTCCTCTTCCTCCTGGTCCTGCTCCTGCTCGGCGGGGCCGCTCCTCTTGCCGGCGGGCAGCAGCTGCTCCTCACCCGCCCGCTCCAGCCCCAGCCAGCTGCCCAGGCCGCGCAACATGGCTGAGGGGCGGCGGCCGCGCTCGGGCCGTGCCGGCGCTGCTGCGGAAACCCGGGCGGCCGCTGTGCGCTCCTTCCGCGTGCGCCACTTCCGCCGGGAGCGGCCGCGGGAAGGGGCGGGCACGGGCGGAGCGGGGGCGCGGCACCTGCGGCGCGGGGGTGGCCCTGGGCGGGTGTGTCCGTCCCCACACGCGTGTCCGTGCCCGCGGCGTGTCTCCACGCGGTGCTGCCGGGCCCGCGCTCGGAGGCGCTTTACCTGCAGCGCGCTGCCACGGGGCTGCGCCCTACCCGGGCAGGTGCCGTCCTCGACCCCGCGGCGGGCGCTCCTCGTCTGCGCTGCCGGGCTCTGGTCGGAGCAGCCGCCTTTAACACCTACGTAAGTGAGGCGCCTCTCCCTGCTCGGCCGCAGCGCCCCGAGCGCTCCCGTGGTGCGGCACGTTTGGGGTGCAGCGCCCACAAATCCCTGCTGGAGGCGGCAACTCCTGGAGATAAGGCTAGACAGAGTAATTCTAGTGCCGCTTCCCGCCAAAAGGATTTCTTCCAGTATTCGCTTTCAGTTCTCCTTCCCCTAACTCTTTCCTTCTCTTACAAGTGATTTCCCAGATCACCTGGAGTTCTCTGTTCCTGTTTCAAGTAAAGGCGTTTACTGCAGCTGCTCGGAGATCCCTGTTTTTGCTAAAATCACAGCTCGCTTTTCATTCTGGTTCCTGTAAGAAAGGTTTGAAGACTTCTGAAGTGGCATGTACGCACGATTTATACCTATTGTTGAAATTATCCCCCCCTCTTTTTCTGAGAAGAGCTTTGAAAATGGCTTAGTTGTTTCTGGGGGTAATGGTGACAACTGCGTTGGCTGAGTTGTGAAGGAATAACCTGAAACAGTGGTAGTAGGTCTTAAAATGTATGCTATTAAAAAAAAAAAATGGCAGGGAGAAGTTAATCCTTGATGTTTCTTTTTCTCCTGAGTTAAATATGTGTAATGGTTATAGTCTTCTTTTTGACCATATTGACTAGCAAATGATTTATTAATTCCTGTTGCCTATTAGAAACATTAAGAGCATTGATAACAAGCATTGTTACATTCCTGAACTCAGTCTCCTGAAGGTCGAGGCTTTATTTGTGTTATTTCAGCACAGTAAAAGGTAAAATTAATATGTTCATTACCTACCTGCTGCTTGCTATCAGCAGCTGAAGAACCACACTGCTTTTGATTCGCCCCAAACCGGGCCAAAGGACACTTCTGAGACAGAGTCAAAGAAGTGGGTATTTGGCTTTATTCAGCACGCTGAGTGTGGGGGAATCGCTCCTCCGAACACACACACCAGGCACTTCTCACAACAGAATATTAAGGGTACAAGTCATGAATATGCATCACATTCTTTTGGACAAGCATGGTTAAACAAATTATTTCTTGGAAAACATTAGTATCATCAGCATGCATGCCATGCATGCCCTGTGTAAGCAGGTGGTCGTGTTGAGGTAGATTCTTGGAAGTGATTCAGGCTGGTCATTGTCCCCTTTATCTTGACAAGATCAAGGCAACTTTGGCGTCTCAGGTTTTTGTAATCAACATTTACTGTCTCTCACTAGCTAACTGTGCTTACATGAGTTAACTATTGATGACCCCCTTTTCACTTTGATTTATACTGAGGGCCGTTAGATCATGGGCTGCTGCATGTTGTTTTGGATGAATTGGGTGTTCAAGTAAGGTAAGATTTTCTTGACCCTGGAATTCTTGCTCTGTGGTGAGCCATGCTGTCGTTGTTCAAAAATTGTTCAGTGATTAGCCTCCACAGCAGCCTGAATGGAATGTGAATTCATTTACAGATGAGATACACATATAATCCTGTTTCAAATGGGTGGAAGAATGCAGCTTGTAGCTGATAAACATTGGTGCCTTTGTTTACTAAAATGTATAAATAGTAAAAAATTTTGGTAGTGTTTTGTGGATTTGCCACCCAACACCCCTTTCTGTGTAGAACTGTAAATTAATACCTTGACTCTGTGTGTTGATCAGTCTCATCAGAACCTGTTTAGGGACAGTGTAGATGTTTAGCTTACATACAGGTGTATAAATTGTGAGAAGTGAATCCTGCTCCCACATTCCAAAATGGTAATTTTTATTCTGTGTTTCTGAAGGTCATTTCAATTTAGATTCTTTCCAGACTGAGTCCAGGATCTTCCCATACATGAATTTACATTCATTGGATGTACATCTTTGTTGTTTTAGATTTCCAGCTCAAGGTCTGTGCATGTCTGCTGATTTTCCAATGAAGTACATCCTGGTAACTGGTGGTGTCATCTCAGGCATTGGCAAAGGGATCATTGCAAGCAGCATTGGCACCATTCTGAAATCATGCGGTCTACGTGTCACTGCAATCAAAATTGATCCTTACATAAACATAGATGCTGGGACCTTTTCGCCATATGAACACGGTATAAAGACTAGTGCTGTTCCCTTTTGCATAAATATTTGTATTTACAATAATGTGTTTTGGTTTAGTTGTTTTAAAAGCCAATAGTGTTTACTAGTTGTTTTATCATTATTTTAAAAGTTTATTGCTTTTAAACACAGTAGTGTGTTCTCAAGATCATTGTGTGCTCTAAGTAAAGAAACAGAAATCTGTTTTTGAAGGTACTGTTATGAGCAGATGCTTCCTTTCTATAAAATACCACTTTACTGGGAAAATCCCAGCTGTAAGCCTTCTTCAGTTAATGCTATCTACAGTTCAACTTGATTTAAAAAACCTTATAAATAGTGCTATAAAACTTGAAATTTAAGTCCTTAACAGTTACTTGAGAACACTGTTCTCTGGGTATCAGTGCCTTCTAAGGTAAGTGCCTTCATGAGAGTTAGCTTAAGTTCTCACTTTAGTAAAAAAGAATCTAGTCAAAAACATCAGTGAAGCTTAGACAGCCTACTCATGATCTAGTTTTAAACTGGATACATGTTTGGTTGGTTAGTTCTCTAAGCCGTGTTGATTGTAATGAGTATTGCTGCTGAGTTACAAGACAATGCGTTTGTAATGTTGAATGTTACATCAGCTGTGTGGCGTGTGACTTGTACATTTATTGCGAACAATGGTTTTCAAAGTGCCTTCAGCCAGTACACATTTCTAATTTTGGTTTTTTTAATTTTTAATTTTTTTTTTTAATTTTATGTGCTTACTTCTGGTCCAAACCAAGTTTTGGAACTGAAGGTAAATATGTATATCTCCTTAACTGAAAAAAATACTGCTTTTTAATTAGAGGAAGAGCAGAGCACATCACACCTCTCTCAGAAAGCAAAATTTACTGCACTTTGAGGAGCACATCTGCTACTTAGGCAGTTGAGTAGGTCATAAGACTCCTGTGATGACTTGAGATTGTGAGGATGTATTCTTCCCCTGGCTCAGGTACAGGGGAGAGGGAACCCTATGGCATGTAATTCTATTTTCACTGGAGAAATTCTTACTGCTTGTGAAGAAGCACTGGCTTGCTGGGTAGTACATGGAAGTTAACATGAGCCAGAATGGCGAGCCTCCTCCATTAACATTTTGACAGAAATATGATTGATATGATTAATTCAGTGATTTACAGTTAAATAAACAGGCTTTTTAATAATATATTTTTTTCATTCTTCTCTTCCAAGGACTGCTTAAGAAAAATGTTGATTCCACTCTGCTTCTGTTGGCTTAAATGATGATTTAGTATAGAGGACGTTATTAAGTGCCTCACAGAATCAAGCATAATTCTTCCCCTCTGCTATACATATTGGGGTGATTTGTTAGGCAGTTCATTGAAGTGGAGTGAAGTACCTTGGTGGGATATACATTTCTGTAGTCCACTTTTTTTTTTTTTGCATAAGTCATGTGACTTGTTTAGCCATTGATTTATTGGGTCATGGCTAAATATTTACCGTTTTTCTGAAGAGCTTTCTAGCCTTACCTCAAGATCTAGCACCTTTAGTTCTGTCAGAAGTTGACTAGATTCAGAATTTAGAGACTCTTTAGAGGGCTAAGAAAAGTCTGAACCTGATAAGTATTTTAAGTACATTTTTCAGGGTCAGAAATAACCCTTACTGTGGGCATAGTGAACCAAATATGCTGGATGAAACAACAGGCTCATAAATGATGATTGCGTTTGAAGAAGCATTTGTGTTCTTCATAACTTTACTCCTGATCTAAGCCTTAATCATTAAAATAGATCCAAGCAACACAAATTTATAGTGAAACACTTTGAATATTTATAATAATCATGCTAATAAAAGTGGAGTTTTTGTCTCCTGCTACTAAATTAGTATTTTATTTGTTGCTGATCTATGATTCCTAGAGATTGTTTTCGTCCAATGAAGGATTATTGTGCTGTCAAAATACTAGTTAAATATTTATGTCACTTAAATATTTTGGCAATATAACTGACATTTATTTGCAAAACTGTGTGTGTCTGTGGGATGGACATTAGATGTAAAACTAATGACTTGGATATTAAGTCATACAGAATGACAAAGCAGACTGAGTTGCAGTATGCGCTTTATTGGTCTGTTGTCATATATGATTTTAAAACTTTTCTTCTATTTTAAAATGTTTGTGGTATTCCTGCTGTGTGTTTAATAATTTCTGATTATTATTTTTCAGTCTGTTTTTGCTTTTCATTTTTCAGGTGAAGTTTTTGTATTGAATGATGGTGGAGAAGTTGACTTAGATTTGGGAAATTATGAGAGATTTTTGGACATCAATCTCTATAAAGATAACAATATCACCACTGGAAAGATATATCAGCATGTCATTAATAAAGAAAGGCATGGTGATTATCTGGGAAAAACCGTTCAAGGTAATATTTTTCATTTTGTAGGTTATTAGTTCATTCAGTCTTCACAAAGGAAGGGATCAGCTAGAACAGGCTGCTGCTTGCTGCATCACCTTATGCCTTTCTCCCTTCTAACAGATACAGGTGTATTCCTGTAATGTTTGACTTCTGAGCTCAATGAAAGGAGAACTAGAGAAAGGACCTAGTAGTTTCCTCTTGGCTTTCTGTTCATTTTCCCCCTTTTGCATGCAAAAATTAGTAGAGGGGCCTAAAGTAAGCTGTGCTTGCCTTCTTTGGTTTTGTTTTGTAGTTGTTCCACACATTACTGATGCAGTTCAGGAATGGGTAATGAATCAGGCAAAAGTTCCTGTGGATGATGACAAAAGAGAGCCACAAATCTGTGTAATTGAGGTAACTATGGAACCTTTTAGGTTGTGTATCTGCAGTGAACGCAACAAACTCATTTGCTTTCTCTTTACTCCTTACTGTAAAAAGGTCAGAGTGAAATTCTATGGAGAGCAGAAATGCAAAGGCACATTTTATATTCTTTGGTTTGTTCTGAAAGTGATAGGCATGGTCTTACCTCTACAGCTTCCATTTACTTGACTAAATCCACTCTAAAATATGGCTGAAATTGAGCTGCTTAAGAGTTTATTAACGAAGAGAATTAAAGCAGACAGTTACTGTAATGCCAGCTGTCTATTCCAAGATCCAGGTGTTTGACTGAAGCTTTATACTGTTAATAGGATTGAGAAAACTTGTGCAATACCTGAAATCTTCTATGGTTAGTAGGAGAGCCTTTATCATTCCAGCTTTCCGTAGAACTTCAGATGTTCATCTTGTTGCTTGTGATCATGTTTAAGGAATATATTTAAACAATGTGTAAGTTAGCTTCTCACTTTCTGTTGTTACCTTTAAGATCTTTGGAGGCAACTTTCTTAATCAGTTAACTTGCTGATGCTCTGCACAATAAAAACAGTGAGTTTTACCCACCCTTAGTAGGGCATTGACAAAACTGAATGAAAGCCAGTAATTGCTAGTTTTACTATTACAGCAGAAAATAATGAAAAAAGATGATACTTGAGAATCTGACAGAAGAATATGTCATAGATTTAATGCCAGAAGTGACCAATGTAATCAATAGTGCCATAAACTTTGTGACCCAGCAGCAGAATTGCTCAGTGTTTCCTATATGGAAGAATTTGCCTTGATTAAAATATACTTACCAGTATAGTTATAGATCTTTTTATGATGTGCACAGTAAGAGTCAGCTATTTAATTTAAAACAAATATGAAAAAAGTAAATACAGAAGTTGCACAAGAACATTGATAAGTGATAGTTATATCAGTTATATTTATATATTCATATTTATAGTCGTATCAGTTTTTTTTGTTACACACTTACGTCTCTAACCTGACAAAATTATTTTTCTTCAGTACTCTAAATATAATTGTAGTATTTTTCCATAGTAATATGCTGAAGGAGTTAGACTAAATGTGTGTGTGATGTACAAAGATGTACAATGATGTTGTCAGTTTTTCTCATGAAACAGAAATATGTAATTCTGTCAAAAACCACTTGGTGGCACAAAAAGATCGTTCTGAAGTACAACTATTTCATCAGACTTGTGTGCAAAACTACTTTATTCAGTGCTTAGTCTGCTACAGCTCGCTGTGTTTTTGAAAGGCATCTGATTTCTGGTTTTATAAATAACTTCAAGCATGGACTTAGCATTTTGGTTTGGTAATAAACAATTATTGATGCTGGAAAACTGTGATAATACTGAGAAATGTCTTTCTCTTGTTAATCACAAATGTTTTCTAATTGACAGGAAATAAAGTTTTTCCATACTAAAATCTTCACATCACCTTAACTATTGATTACTGGTTCACCACTTTGAAGACTGTGTGAAAGCGTGCACTATTCAGCAGCACCACACATCTTCCCGTGGGAAGCTTATGTATTTGGTGTGAAGTGAATATAACAAAACTGGAAAATTGTTTAATGTTTTCCACAAGAAGCAAAATGTGCAGAGGATGAAAGCGCTTTGTAGAGTGTGCTTGCAACTTTGAATTGTCAAGGGTTTTTTTGAGATAAAAAATTCAGAAAACATCTTGAAGTATGTAAGAGACTTTTTTTCCTTTTGTTTTTGCTTTCTGCCACTCTGACATATCCAACCTTTCCTTTTCAGCTGGGTGGAACCATTGGAGATATTGAAGGAATGCCATTTGTTGAAGCATTTAGACAGTTTCAGTTCAAAGCAAAAAGAGAGAACTTCTGTAATATCCATGTTAGCCTTGTACCACAGGTAAGTTATTAGAATTAATAAAATAAATTTTACTTTGTATTGGCTTTATATTTGTTTACTGTCCCATTAATCCTTTCATGCTGGAGTCAAGTCAAGACCACTATAACTCTTTGTGCAGGGCTAAAAGTATTTTTTTCCTTTGAACTCTAAATTTTACTTCACTATTCACTGGGGAGATTTTGGTAAGCAAAGAAAGGTTTTTAATGATGATAGATTTCACCTTCTACAGATGAAAAGATAATTACCAGCTACAGCTGTGGATTAGAGGATTGAACAGCAATTGGTAGGATTGATTCTGTGTATTTGAGAACGGAATTATTTACTACATCTGAATATTCTAAGGACAGACACTGAAGGCTTTGTGCTGTGTTGGACATTCTCTGTTTATTAGCCAAATCCAACTTTTGGAATATTCTTCTTCTTCTACCTGAGCCATTTGTATGGAAATTTTCCTCTGAAAACAAAAACAACAGAATAAATTTGACCTGAATTAGGACCTTGTGGTTCCTTCACAGTTTTTAGTATACAAGCAAAGACAGTGGCACCATTTCTGTTTCTGGCATATTATGGCTCTCTTTGGATATGTTTATTTCCTGCAAATACTATTACTTGCAATGAATTTTCTCTTTTAATCTGTAACTGCTTTGTTAGTAGATGTTAGTTGCTGTTTGAGTTTTCAGAATGTGCCTTTCCAGCCTAATGCTACTGGTGAACAGAAGACAAAACCAACACAGAACAGTGTTCGAGCACTGAGGGGTCTAGGCTTGTCTCCAGATTTGGTGAGTCAATAAATACAGATTTTTATTTATAAGTCATCTAGAAATGTCATTACATAACTTGTCTTCAAAGAAAAAGCCGTAGTCTCTGGGGAGAGACAAGAATTGTAGAAGAAATGCAAAATATGTGCTGCACAGCTCCATTAAAGCCACAGGAAATCAAATTACTCAACATCACCCTAAGCTAGCTTAATGCAACTAACTTCTTGCAATATGTTGGGACTGTAGCTATGTTCTTCTAAAGGCATCTTTTTACAAAAAATAATTATTTACTGCTAAAAGTAATTAAAATCTCAGTTCACTTTGTAGGAAGACCTAGAATGTTTCTGTCTTCCAACATTCAGGGGTTTTTTATGCATTATTAAGAGAAGCAATGTGTATATCCTCAAAAAAGAAAAATGATTCTTAAGAAGAGAGTCACACAACGAAATTTTGTGTTGTACTTCTTTCTGGGGTTTTTCTTGAGCTCTTGCATTTTACGTTTATGAATGGATGTTTTTAACTACAAAACCAATGGATTTGTAAATAGGGTGTGTGAAAGATGTGTTAGGTGTCAGATGGTTGTGACATGGTAGTTGTAACCAGCTGGTGGAAGGAAAGACTTCTATTAATGTAATGCTGTACTGTATTCCAAGTTTCAGGGCCTAATCTCCAAAATCCCTCTTGAAGAGCTAGTTGCATAGGGAAAGTTGCATGTGCTTTTTGAAGGCCTTTAAGGCAATTGCCAGTGCCTGACTTCTCCATCCCCTCCAGAAAATAAATTTTTTTTAAAAGCCTGTTAAGTGGGTGTGTGCCATAAAAAGAGAACAGATAAATATAGGCACTGGCTTGCATCTTGAGTTCTTGCCTGGGGCAGTTCAGGGACTGCCAGGAGCACAGTATCATTTTTGATTGTTGACTGCTAAACCAGGGACAGAGCTCATTCAGGTGCAGCCTCTTGGTACCTTTATAAAGTTTCTTGGGCACTGCTTGAGGATGGTGTTAAACTGTTTGCTGTCTTGGCCAGGACAGCGCATGGGGCAGCTCCTACAGGAGCAGGAAAGCTTCCTTCGTGGGCTGTGCTGCCAGGCTGGCTGAGCTGAGCCCAGCTCATCCTGTTCTGAATCCCTGCTGCCTCCCTGCCTGCTCCTGGAGTCCCTGGGGTAGTTGCTCAGCTCTAAGTGCTCTCTGTTCTCTGTGGGGTGTTCTGAGTGCCAAAGGAACACACAGTAGCTGCAGAGATCACATACTTTGGTGCAGCTCTTTGAGTATACACTTCTAAGTGCTGCCCTGTTGGATTCAGTCATCTTTTGTGTGTTGTGTTCCTTCGTGGTGCATCTCTGCCACTGTTACTGTAGTTTTGTTTTTTTTCGTGCTGATTCTGATGTTTTTGATTTCTGTGTCTGCATTAACTTTAAATTTAGTCTCCACAAGATGGATGATAGATTTCAAAGTGGGTTTAGTCATGTGCTCATGCTGTCAAGGTTTATGAATTATACCTTCAGTTTCAAACTGTACCAAATTTTTAAGTATGACTTGTGCTTAAGTGAATCGAATGTACAAATTGTTTCTAATTACATTTTGATTTGAATGTGTGCTAATTTTCCCTTATACTCGGCATTTTTTTTCTGTTGCTGGAATTCCTTTTAAGGGTAGGGTGAGTTAATTAGACTCTATCAATATCAGTGTAGCTAAGCTGCATTAGCAAGGTGATCAAAGGTCAGATACAACTTTCTAAGCAAAAGAGCTTAATACATTAAGTAGTTGTATTTGCTAGAAAGATGGGGAAGTAATGAACTAATCTTGTAACAGGATCACCCTACTTTCTGGTATACTTTCAGGTTTCAAAATAAGGTAGTAGACTGAGTAATCAATAGGCACTTTGATAGAGCAGTTCTGCATTTTGAACTAGTTGCCTGGAGTTACATGATGCAAATAAGACTCCTTCCAACAAACACCAGAACATATAACTATTTTCTTCATTATTTTCTAAAATTGCTGGGGTTTAAATCTATCAGCCAAATAGTAGCAGAATAATTGCACCAGCAAAAATTCCATACAGTTATGAATTGCTTTTCTCTTCTGTGGCTTTCATTTTGTCATGATGTGTAAATTAAAGATTAAAAAGATGCTGAAGTACTGAAGTACTCATGCATGTAAGCTAAGTATTTTTACTCTCAGTTTAAATCTGATCTTACTGATAAGATTACAATATTCCTTTCAATTCATTATATTTGTGCTTACAGAGTTGCTAGGCTTTAGGTAAAGAGTATTACAATAGTAGCTGCAAGAAAGGAGAACATGAGGAAGTACGATTACAGAGAATGTCAATGAAAGATGAATGAATATGGGTCAGTATGGGTAGGTGACGGATTTACTTCTGTCTTGCTAAGTAGATATTTGTCAGCTATGAAATAGTGTAGAACTCCAAAGGAAGGGAAAGAGTAAAAAAGGCACATTTGTTTGTGCTCTGCTTCCAAAGGAGATGAATTTCTCTATGAATTATTGAGGATTTTATATTGGTTTGCCTAGTAAATATTTGACATTTTTCTTTCTGTTATGACAGATAGTCTGCAGAAGTGCAAAACCTATAGAGATGGCCGTGAAGGAGAAGATTTCCATGTTTTGTCATGTGGAGCCTGAGCAGGTCTGTACTTTAATATTACATGTGGGAAAGTATACAAATATTTCTATGCATTTCTCTTTTAAACTTCAGATTGCTTCATTAATATTGTTTCTATATTTTTTATCTTGCTGTTATGGACACTACAGCATTTTCAAAATACTGGGAATATATGTAAAATTTTATGTCAAATAGTCATTAATAATTTAAATGCATGTTGTGTAAAAGCTAATACAAGGAATAGATTTTAAGTGTGTGGTTAGTTATTATACATAGCATGCAACCATACTTTTCACAACTATGGCTGTTTTTATTTATTATTTATTATTATATATTTATTACCCAGAATCATCTCAGGTGATTATAATAATGGATGAACAAAGTGTGGTTAAAGCTGGGTGATTTGCTTATGTCCACAGATGATCACAGCCACATGAATACTCTTACTTGTCATAATATGTAATAGACAGTTTATGGCCTTTAACATGCATCTACTGTGTAGCTATATAGCCTTTTGTAATTAATGTGTGATTTTTCCCTTAATAGTTTACAATTAATTGCTATTCAAATATTAATTTTGATTAATTGAATGCTCGCTAATAGTTTTGCAAGTGAGAGCACTTTACTCTTAAATGTAATGGATAATAGTAAAGGTACAGCACATTCAAGTTACTAGTAGTTATGTGGTATTTCAAATTGAATGGGCTCATAGAGAGGCATGGAGCAGCATGCACATGTACAAAGTTATGTGATGAGCAGAAGTAGCTCAAGGGTAACGAAGTGAATATCCTTTACTTCTTGTGTCTGTCAGGGAAGAGAACACTTGTGCTCAGGATTCTGAGCTCTGTGATCTCTCGAAAGCCAGGTGCAATCAGCTTAATTGCCAGCAGCTTGGTTGCAGTTTATAAATGTGTTCTTAGCAGAAAGGTCCTTGAATGGACTTAACTCAGTAATTACATAACCTAGTTCACTAACAAAATACTTTTAGGAGACTTTATTACAACCAGATTGGGTCTGTTCTGTTAGGTTTATTTTGTCATATTGGCTTTCATGGTTAATATTGTTCAAGTTTGTGATGGGAAGAAAGAAGGGCTAACAAGGATGAGTGCTCGTGGAGCCAGATGTTTGCATTAAAACTGATAGATTGATAGGCTTGACAAGCCTGTATGATGGTGTGAAGGAGAAGTAAAACACATTTTTACTTTTTGAGTAACTTTTTTCTTGTAGATTTAATGGAACCTTAAATATTAGCTGTGCTGTCCTGCTCATTCAAAAGGAAGGTATTTAAAAAACAAAATGTGTGTAGAATAAAAAAATGCATGTAGTATTCAAAAGTAGAATGAATGCTTCCTATGAAAAGTTTACGTTTTTTATGTTCTGCTTTTATTTGTTAGGTGATATTTATTCATGATGTTTCTTCTACTTACCGAGTACCAATTCTATTGGAGGAGCAAGGCATCATTAAGTATTTTAAACAGAGACTCAATTTACCTATTGATGATCAGCCAAGTGATCTTCTAATGAAGTGGAAGAAAATGGCTTGCAGGTATTCTACACCTTACTGCGTTTTCTAGAAGTGCTTTAATTCACGTTAAGGTTTTTAGCTGCTATGAAGTCACCAAACTGGACTGGGATAGTGCTGATCAATGCCTGTAAATGGTCTGGATTTAAAACCATTGGCAGTTTGGAAATTTTAGGAGATATTTTGTGGAGTTAAAGAAAAAACAAACTGTGTTTAAATGTTTGGGGTTTTTTTGTGAAATCTGGTGTAGTAACTGAAGAACTTGTTTTTGTCAGATATGAAAGGTTGCTGAAGGTGTGTTCCATAGCTCTCGTTGGCAAGTACACAAAACTAAGTGACTGCTATGCATCTGTTTTCAAAGCTCTGGAACACTCTGCGCTGGCAATCAATTACAAACTGGATTTGATGGTGAGGATATTTCTGGCTTTTGCTTTCAGGAATACTTTGAATCTACTGTTGTATCATTCTGTGGTAACCTACTAGTTCCCATCATGTGAGGCAGTTTTAATTCATGCGGAATTACAAAATGAATCATGCAGATAAATACAGACTGGCCAAGCGTCTCATTTTTAAAAACAAATGTTTACAGATTTAATTATTTTATTTGGAACTAAACTTATCTGAAAGGAACACTGAAGTTACCCAAAACTGGATCTGATGAAAAAGCAGACTTTATCTGCGAGTTTATATTTACTATCAAAGTTAGATTTCACTTGTTTTCAGGACACGTGGTTTTATGGTGAACTTGGCAGTCCTGGGTTAACAGCTGGATTTAGTGGTCTTAACGATCCTTTCTGACCTAGTTATTCTATGACTAGAAAAGGGCAAATGTACCAATCTTAAAAAAAAAATAGGCAGAAATTAGGACTTGGGGAAATGATGGGTGGTCAGCCTTTCCTTGTTCCCTGGGAAGGTTTTTAGTGAATGCTCTAAAAAGTTTATGTGTGCATGAAAAAAACAAGAAAGTGAGAACAGCCAGAATTGATCCCTGGAGGTACTTAGATCCTGGCTGGAAGTGACCCTAAGCAACCTGCTCTAATTTGACTTGCTTTGAGCAGGTAGTGGGGCTTGAGACTTCCCAAGGTCCTTTCTGACCGATGTGATTGTGTCACTGCAATGTTTCATACTGACAACTGCACAGCGGGAAATTCTTATCATATGAAAAATAGCTTTGCTTTTAGCAAAAAAGGTGAAAGGTGCACTGTCTGCAAATGCACAGCAAGCTTTGTGTGCAGCTGGTCTTAAGTTTGGTGGGGCTTCTGCATTAACAAGCAGGAGAACTGATGGTTGCTGAACTCCAGTGCAGGGTTGAAATGTTAACAGACACGGCTTCCACTGTGCTTACCTACATGCCCAAACTTTCTTTTACTGTTTTAGCCCAAAGCCTCTCAGTATAATCCCATGTTCTGAAGGAACTGCTTAATCTGAATCCTGTTGATGCTGCTTGAACTGATAAATGTCTTCTCAATATGTTTGGCAAGGAAAATACAATTAACTCCAACTGTAATTAGTTTCTCTTTCCAACCTTGCAATTTCATAGTGTCCTTTCAGTTGATCCTGTAGTGTTCTTCTAGTATAGAATAGCAACATGCAGAAGTAGTTATATTTCTATTGTGTTTTTGATGCCTTCTGGAATGTGGAAAAAGTAGAAAATATTTGCTAGAAGGCAGTCCTGTCTGGGAAACTTTCAGCAATCTCCTTGTCAGTTGCATTTCTCTGCACACAGGTGAGTTCTGCCAATTCAGATTATCTCAGTTTTTATGGAGGATGGACACTACATCAGGATATGGTTAATTATATGAATCTGAGAGAAAGACTGACAAAATCCAGAATCAAACGCTGATCTTTTGTGTCCCCAGTGCAGTACATAGTCCCCACACTCCACTCTAGGGGTGCCTCAGGAGCTGTGCTTTTTAATGGCACTAGAGAGTCTAATTCAGTATTTATAGTAGGGCATAGATAATGAGTTTGTCTCCCTTTCTACACAAGAGTCCCCAGGAACGCCTTTCTCACAGAGAATGCAGATTTTTCCAGTCTTACGGTAAGATTGGATATGCTGCGGCACCCAAAAGCCAGGAAAGTGAACATCCTGGCCACATCCCATTGGGATAACAGGATAAGGTCAGCACCACTCCTTGCTTGGCCCTAGTTGCCATAAGATAACCTGGGTTCACAGTTAGGAAGCATTCTAGCAAGTCTGCCTACCTGAAGGGTGGCAAACAGGGCTGTAGGCAGACAAAACTGAGCTGTGTGCAAAGGAAGGGGCACAGTTGCTGCAGTTAAAGCAAGCACTTGGTCTTCTAAGCAAACACTGGGTCTTCAGTGAAGTTGTTACAGATTTATTGGCAAATTCACTTGAAACTCTTAAAAATTTCTCTTAATGCTTGATTATATACTGTATGCTGCTCTTTCTGTGGAGAAGAGACCATTTCATTGCGTATTTTTCTTTATTAGTACATAGATTCAACAGAACTTGAACGTTCTACGGAAACAGAGAACTCAGTGAAATATCACCAGGCATGGCACAAACTGTGCAAAGCAGAGTAAGTGAAATTGGCTATTCTGTATCCCAGATGCAGACCATAATACTTATTTCATGTGATGAAAAAATGCTTCAATAAATCAAATAATTTTTCAATGCATCCAAACTTCAGTTACTTACGTGAAAGGATAGATTGCATGGGTGGTGAAAAGCTTCAGCAAATTAAAGATATTTTCATACTCTGCCTAATACCTTTAGACAAGTTGCAGTTTTTAGGTTGTTGGTCTAGAGTTTTGGAGTTTTTTGTTGTCGTTTTGCTTTTTTGGTGTCTGGACTTCCTTTACAGTGTAAGTCAGTTGACAAAGGTTTTTTGTTGTCAACCTGAAGCATAGTGAAAGGTGCTTGTAAATGCTAGTGACACTGCAAGTATTTGTGTTAAGAATCCTTGCCAGGATTTAAATTCATGTTCGTAACAGATTTTTTTTCATGTCTGAATGCATTTAGGTTTTTTGGTATTAATTAGAAGATCTAAAATTTGGGTGTTAAGATTCTAAGTAGTTAATATGTAGCTAGTTTGTTTGAGCAGGATTTAAGCAAGCAGTGGGAATTTTCACTGTCAAGCATGAGATTGGTCAGATGAGAATTGGGATGGGTAGATGAAACAATTTCCAAATTTAGAGTTAATTTCTTTGTATTCTGAATGGTTGTATAAAATATGCCTTTCAGGCATTGTGCTTGCTTAGTTATAACCTCAAAAGTCTTCAAGTCGTACGGATTCTTCTGCTGGCTTGATTCTACATGTTTGTTCTTTTATATATGGCTGTCATTACAGTGGCATTCTGGTCCCAGGAGGTTTTGGAATTAGGGGAACAGAAGGCAAACTCCAAGCTATCTCCTGGGCAAGAACAAAGAAAAAACCTTTTCTTGGTAAGATAATTAGAGTGAGAAATTACTCTGTTTAGGAGATGTATAGCAAGCTAATTGATTTGATTTAAAAAAAAACAGAAAAACAAAAACCCACAGTAGGAAAGGAACCTTAGGGAAATACATGTGATGTTGTGAATATCTGCTATGTAAAGAATCCCCAGGATCATAGCTGTGTACCACATCTGCTGTATAAGGAAGGAAAAAAAGACAATCCCTACTGCAAACGTTTAATTTGCTATGTATGCAAGTGGAGAGTCTTTGCTTCTCACTGTAATTAAATCAGTATAAGTTTATTGAACAGTGTGCAGAAAACATAGGTGTCTTTGGACCACTTTTGCTATATGAAATGTTTCTGGTTTGTTTTTTTTTTTTTTTTTTTTTTTTTTTTTTTTTTTTTTTTTTTTTTTTTTTTATGATTTACTGGTATATGTTATTACGGTAAAGTCTAAAGACATCATCCGGCCTATAAGCTATGTGCTGTTCGTGTAAGTGCCTCTGAGGCTTTGCTTCCTGCTCCACATTTCTTGCATTTTTTAAGTGTCTGAGTAGTTGCCAAAGCAAAGTTAGAATCTGGATATACCCAGGCTTTCAGCTTCTGTTTGTCTTTGCTGTAATTATTGGTAAAATAGATGGGAGGAAAAAACGTATCTTTGAAAGGGCTTAAATCACATAATTGTGTCACATGTATTTATAGTGTGCCAAGTTTGAAGTGTGAGTTTTACATTGAGCAGCTGCTTTTGGTATAGCTTTTTGTAAGTCTGTGTATATACACTGAGTATCAAGATTTCAAAGGAGTCCTGTTTATGACAGAACAGCAAGTACTTTGACAATCCTGCCCTTTGTCCTGTTAAATTCTGGAGTTTTTGTTTTCTCTCCTAGGAGTTTGCCTGGGAATGCAGTTAGCAGTTGTGGAATTTGCAAGAAACTGTTTGAATTGGGAAGGTGAGCTCAGTATGCTAGTGTGAATATGATTTGTTTCGAAGAATTTTTATTCTTGATGTGAAATTTATTAGAATATTATTAGAACTGTTTACAGATCCTGTGATTGTTAGGTACTTAGCTCTTGCAGCAAGATCATTTTCAGCTAAGTACCCTGTGCTACCTCTCTGTGCAAGGGTGTAAGAGCTCTTTGTTATGTAGATTGCTTGAAACCTGCTTCTTGATCTTGAGAGAGTAGAAGAAAGTATGCTTAGAGTTGACCTCTGTAGTCTCTTTCTAAGGTGTGCAGGTGGTGAGGAGTGAAAAGTGAGAAGTGGTTTTCTCGCTTGCCTTCATTAGCCAGAGTAGTCAAACCACAGCTATTGCAGTAGTATGAAGAGATTTAACTCATCAATGGATTTTGAATACTAGCAGCTGAGAAAGTTCCAGAACTAACAGTTCTGGAAAGCAGGAAAGGGAATGCACGTGTCTGAGGTCATATGCTTCTGTGGTTGCTTCGAAAGAGGTGCAGGATGCATTTTAACACATGAGATTGTAATGTAAATGTAGACGAGCCCTGAAATGCCCCAGAGCTGTTAAGAATTTTTAGTGCATGTAGAGTAAATGTGCTGTGTTTACTTTGAACTTCTGTTCCAGATGCAAATTCTACAGAATTTGACCCAGACACAAAAAACCCTGTTGTAAGTACTGTTTTTTTCCTGCATGTGTTTTGTGAACATACATCTTTATTAAAAAGGGAGTTACCTCTGTGTTAGTTAAAATCTATCTATATTTTTATGTGGTAGGGCATGAGGTAGTATCTGCTGTCCTTATTCAATATTGTTTAAAAAGATACTTTCTTCTGGTAGTCTCTTGCCATTACCTGTTTGCTTCTGTGAATTGCCTTAGCTTTATTTTTGTAATTTTTCTAATAGTTTCCTTGTCTGTAAACTCGTGCTGGGAGTAGAAAATAATGATTAGGCTGGCTTTACAAGGGAATAAAATATGAAAGGGAGCTGAAAAGTGTAGCACTAAACTATTAGCAAAATAAAAATTTATATGACAAGACAAGGATTAAATGGAAATGGGTTGAAAAATTCTTATATTACCTTTATATATGTATAAAAAAACCACTGCGCCCCTCCTCCCCATACATCTTACAGTCCTCGTTTTGACAAAAATTTCAATGCCCCAGTTATGGCAGGGCTTTCTGTGTCATATGCTGATGATAGGATTTTAAAGTGGAGTTCATAATTTGTTACTGTAATAAAACTTGAAAGTGATCAGTGAAGGAGGGTTTTTTAGAAAATGAAAAAGAACAGAAATAAATATGAGAAATAAAGCAATATCTTGGTGTGAGATGTAAACATCTGCTCTAGTGACAAATTAGGTGGGTTGCTCACAGTGACCTGTTTCTGTATGAATTTCCTTCAAGTGGATTTTGTTGGGATTTGCAAGTTAAAGATACTTTTTTTCATGTCTGCTTAGTCTGAAAGGTGCAAATAGAAGGGTTTTCAGAGCATTTGCCCTGTTTGTCAAAGTTGCTTGTTTGCGTAGGAAAGTTGATCTAGTCTGAAGTTTTGAAGGTAAATTAAAGAACTTCAGAGTTTCAGTATGAGACTTGCTGCTAAAACTTGGTGGTGTTTGGAGAAGTCTTCAGGTGAGTGAAGGTAAACTCTGCTTTTGGCATCAAATTTGTTGCCTTGCGATAGTTAGAGGTCTTTTCCTTCCTCCTTGAGTGTGTGCAAGGATGTACTTTTTTCACAGTAGGGGTCAATTTCATAATAGCAGTATCTTGTAAAATGTGGAAGATGTTGAAAGCTTGCTGTAAAATTTTGGGTTGTAAGAAGGGAGAACATAGAAGACTGATTCTGGGGCATGCTTGTTTCTAGAGCTCTTTGAGTGCCAGTTGGATTTAATTGTGTTTAACTGGGTGATTTGTGTTTTGCCTTCAAGGGCAAGTAAAGTAGATATGTTAAAGAGAACATTATGTGGACATAAAATTAAGAAAATAATGGAATGAATGTATATGTCATAGAATAATACATTGTTTACAATGGAAGTCATTATAGTATGTATAATGGATATTCTGTTTTTCTGAGCTACATAAAGGTTCTGAAATTGGTTATTACCAGTCATTCTTCAGCATCTTAATCTGATCTTTGGCACCTCAGTTCTGGACAAGAAACAAATGTAAATCATTCCAAGTGGGAGATTTGCACTACCAATAATTAGAGTTGCTAAATAATTTGTCTTAGCAGAGTCCATCTTGTGCTGGAAGCTGTTTAGATATTCTATATAATCAATAAAAGCAATTGGAAGAGAAGCAGATTACCAAAGCTTGTGAGCTATCGAACTGATGTAGATGTTTCATTATCCGAGAAGGTTAATTGGAATATATCAGCACTAATAATCTCTTGTGATGCCACTGTGTGCTAACATAGCACTGAAGCAGTGTACTTTACTTTTGGTTTCCCTTGCTTTGGAAACTGAAGAGGGAGAAGAAAGGTACTGGTGAGACAGTAGGTACATTTCCTTTTGTTTTTTAAAAAAGAGTCAAAACTTGAAACGTAGTTTGGCAGGGGAACTGAGGGACATCATAAAATATACAGCTCCTTACATTGCTTCTTAATTTGCTGAGCATTCAGATATTCAGAACTGTACTACTGAAGTTGATAGTTTCATTTAAACTACTTAGAAAATATTTGGTCTCCTTTGTTTCCCTTTGTTGTCTGCATCTATGGAAATTTGAACTTCTTTGTTGCAAATAAAAACTACAATTATCGAGTACTCATGTAACTCAGTATTACAGAGAATCACAGAATTGTTTAGGTTGGAAGAGACCTCCCACATCATCAAGTCCAACCTTAAGCCAAATACCACCTTGTCAACTAGACCATGGTACTAAGTGTCAGATACAGTCGTGTCTTGAACATCTCCAGAGATGGTGACCCCACCACGTCTCTGGGCAGCCCATTCCTATGCTTAACAACCCTTTCAGTGAAGAAATTATTCCTGATTTCCAACCTGACCTTCCCATGGAACAGCTTGAGGCCATTTCCTCTCATGCTGTCACTAGTTGCCTGGGAGAAGAGGCTGATCCCCACCTGGCTGCAACCTCCTGTCAGGCAGTTGTAGAGATTTATAAGGTCGCTCCTGAGCCTCCTTTTCTCCAGGCTAAACCCCAGCTCCCTCAGCAGCTCCATATCAGACTTGTGCTCCAGACCCTTCATCAGCTCTATTGCCCTTTTCTGGATGTGCTTCAGCACCTCAGTGTATTTTCCCCAGAGCAGCTTTCTAGCCACTTTCTTCCAAGTTGGAGCGTTGCCTGGGCTAGTTCAGTAGGGAAGATGAGGGAGGTACATGAGCTCTGAGCACAGCCCAGGTTCTTGTTCTCATCTTGGTTGATATTGTAGGTGATGTTCCTATTATATATTTTTATGCTCTCTGCTTTACTTTCTAGCCTTTTGGAAAATAATGATAGGTAAATTTTTAGTGTTCTTTGCAGGAGGATGGCTGTTCAGAAGAGTAGTGCGTTTGCTTGAGTGTAGAACTTGGTATGAATTTTTTCATGCAAATGGTGATTTCAAAATTAATTTCCTAAAGGGAAACTATACAGTCTGAACTGCTGGTAAACTGGGTTCATTGGATGGATGAAGAGTTATTTGTTTTGTTCCATTTCTTTCATCTTCCTCTACTACTAAACTTCTGATTTCTGTAATCATCCTTTTAATTATGTTCTTTGTAAATTTTTTTGCAACTGCATCTAATACTGTTCTGAAAGAAAAAACCTCCTTCTGGAAATAATTTTGCTTTTTTTTTAAATTAAAAAAGCTAATTTTAACTGTGACCATTGTTCTTCATAACCAATTACACGTTGTATAGGACCATGAACCTGAACTTACTACACTGGGTAAAACAACTGCATTGTCTATATACTCACGAAATTGCACAGAAGTATATTTTGCCAGTAGGTGACACTCTTAAAACATGTTCGTTTCCTGGTGCCCGTGTTTCCTATTCAGGATGTCAGTGACCTAGACGAATTCCAAAATTTCCAAGATTTTTCCATGTCTAAGAGATGAAAAGGAACATTTGTCTCACACATGCAAAAACACCTCTTAAAATTCTGTGGTTGTACTTAGGTGTGTAACGTCACTAGTGGAGCTTAGTTAGCATAATACGCATGTAGTGTATTTACTTCTGAAATCAAAGCATATTGTTAATTTAGAATAATTTCATAAACCAGAAGAAATATTATTTTCTTTCTTCTAAGAAACAACACATTTCAACAACTAAAGGGATTTTGTAAAAGAACGGCCTGGGAACATGTTAGGACTTTCATATCATGATTAAACACCATATCTTTCAAGGCTTCTATGATGTGGAGTACTTTATTCCTCATTTCATGGAGGGGAAATTCAGGGATAGAGGATCCACAGTAGTATGGGGTCTTGAATGCGCTTGATAGGCTTTGCAGTTAAGCTGAGCCTTGAAGTCCTTATCAAGAATATGGATGATGTTGGTGTTAAAATTCAGTCCAAAATTCCAAGTTCTGTAGCAGGATTAGTGCCTAATCCACTGCTTACTTGTTTTCAAAGTGTCCATTCTTTGTATTTCTCTTTCTCTAATTTCTTCTTAAAGTAAATAATAATGCTCGTGAATCACGTGTGAAAACACATCTGTTACAGGAATCATGCAATGGAAAGGTTAAAACTGCACCAAATAAAGCTAATGAATTTTAACTGCAAAACAGTCACTCAGTTTATACATATACTTTTGTGTTCCCATTTACAGAGTCATAACGAAAAAGTACATACTTACATAAATACAGGTTAAAATGAGCATCTCATGTTGCAGTTATCATACTTGGCATTGTTACATTGCTATTGAGAATAATTACTTCATTTTCTAAAAATTTGAACTGCTTGCTGTATGAAGTGTCATCTTTTGTGAATGATGAAACTGAGCTGGGAGGAGTATTGGATAGTATGCACTAGGAAACACTCTTCAAATGCAATGCTGCACTTTTCTTTTGTGTGTTTTAGAAACCATGAGATTTGAATTTCTCTAGAGATCCAAATAATAGCCCACGTAAAGCAGGATTTGTTAAATAACACCTCAAATGTAGCATGAAATAGAAACAGTAATTCTGAACTAGTTGCAAGGCATTTTGACTGCAATGTGTGGCTAGTGAGTGTGGAGGGAACACCATACAGACATACTTTGTTATCTGTGAAATCTTTATTCCATATGCTTTAAGATAATAACAAATCTGTGGTTTTAGATGTACACATAATGTAAACAAATGCCAGGCTCTTCTTCAAAGCAGTGATATTCGTTCTTGCAGATGTCTCACTGTCCTGTACCGGTTACCTTTTTTACAATCATTATAAACTCGTCAAAGCTGACAGATCCATCGTTATTTTTGTCCAACGATTGAATTATGTTATCAAGTGAGAATTGATCCTGTTTTTATAGGAGAAGAATTAAGAAAAAAAAAAAAGAAGAATGAAATAATTAGGTCACTGGGAGCATTTTCCTACGAAGAATATTGCCAAGAAATGATGCAGTCAATAACAGTCAGTGTTACTTGAAGTTGTTACTGGTGGTGTTGTATTTACCAGATTGACTGGTTAAACTAGTACAACAGTGCCTGCTATTGCCTGCCAAAAATGTTAACAAAGATACATAACCATTTGAGAAATATGAAGTATTACTGAGACAGATTACTTCAGTCTTGTGGGTAAATTTGGAATATGGGAAATGGAGCAGGTGAAATAGCTGCAGCAGGCACATAATCACCAGTAAAAGCAGGTGGTATGCATACCACCTACTCCTTTAGTAGATACTAAACTGGACCCTGTATTCAGTATTTGAAAACTTGTTACTACGTTCTTTGTGCTTTGGGCTAGGATCTGAGGGCCCATTACCCTCCCTTTCTCCCCTCTTTACTAGGAATACTGTATTCAAAGTTGAAAAAAATCTTGCTAAGATATTAAATCTAGTTTAGATTATTAGCTTATTTGTTGTATCTTGTAAGACTGCATGTAACATCCTGATGCAGTGAGCATTCTGATAACAACCGTGATCAGGCTAATTAAATAATATAAACCAAATTTGGAGTTATAGTTTAAATTCTTAAAATGTTTTCCTTTTTTCCTACCTTATATCTATTCACGTTTTATAATGTCCTGTTATGTTTTGATGTTGATTTATTATGGTGCCATAAACATCTGCAAACAGACTCATTACTTGAAAATGTCTGAGGTCCAGATAGAAAACTTCAATGTTGCTTTTTCTGAACAGTTTCATTTTCACATATCTGGGAAAATGGGTATGATGCTGAATAGTCTTCAGCTAATATAAAAAGCATTGTATTTCTGAATTTACCATCACATTTCTATTAATTTTTGGCAATTGATTTCTAAGCTGTCTTTTTAAGTGAAACAGAAAACCCTTTGTGTTTTTATTAGGGTTTTGTTTTGGAGTTTGCTGTTAATAAGCCATTTTATGTTGATTGAAATGACTAAATTGGATTACTGTAGTCCTTAAAATACTGTGTTTTTCTATTGGAGCACCACTTATTTCAGACCTTTAGCAAAAATTGCTTTTGTCAGATATCCAGAACACAGTATTTAAAGATTTGTCTAACGAAAGAATCTAAATTGAGTCCTAATGCAGTTCAGGAAAGATTTGGCAGAGAATATATATGAAATCAGAACCTAGATTTTATTTTTTTTCTAGCTATAGGAAATGGGTATTTCTCTCTCTAGCTTAGTGTCATCTCTTTTCTTTACTTGGCATTGTTCTGGAATGGCAAAACTTCTTTTATTTTGTGAAGGTGGTAATTTAACCTAGATAGAAATTGGCTGAGGTCACTTGCTTTT
Organism: Dasyornis broadbenti; assembly: GCA_013397935.1. Lineage (NCBI taxonomy): Eukaryota > Metazoa > Chordata > Aves > Passeriformes > Dasyornithidae > Dasyornis > Dasyornis broadbenti. The sequence continues at coordinate 68,717 of VZRN01003166.1, read as the reverse complement.
AATGTGTTCTCCTGTTTTACTTGGTTTATAGATTTTCTTTCTGTATATTTTCTAGATTCAAGATTAATTGTTTAGACTGAAATGAAAAGTATTTTATAAGATTCGGGTAAAATATTTTAGGTGAAATCCAGCTTGCATTAAGAAAAAAAAAACCCAACAAAAAACCAAACCCAAACAGAACAGCTTCTTAGATGTTTTTTGCATTTTGTGTCATAGGACTTTGTTATAAACTCTATGCTCAAATATCTGTTTGGAGCTACTGTTCATTAATGTAAATGAAGTTTTATAAGCCAGATCTTACTTAAGAATTATTTATGGTTTTAGTGAAACCATTTGGACATAATAATATGCCCTGAACATCATTGCTTGTGTTTCCTTTATCCTATACATTTCATGGAAGCACAGTGAATACAGTGAGAGTGCAATTTACCTTCAGGTACTGTGCAAATTGATTCTGTAGTAGATTCTTCAGCCCACCAATGGACAGTGCACTGGTGCTGCCCTCCTTTAAAGCATATTGGGTAAAATACTTCAGAAGGTTTTCATTGAGCAAATGTTCCATGTTTCCCAGATGTTGTCTTGGCGAATAACTGCAAACAAAGCAGACAGTAACAATCAGAATTTGAAATATATGACACTCTCTTCATTGGTTAGTTAACCATTTAATGAGTAATACTTAACATAGATGAAAAGAGTTGTTGGGTTTTTTCTGTAAAATTGACCAACTTTCCCAAGAAAAGAAATTATATAAGTTAGGTTAAAGGATTTGAAAGACCCCATATCTTTAGGTTATGCTTACCTCACTCAGAGTCCAGAGCTTTCAAATGTATCTAGCAGTGAGAGTCTCAGACTGGGGCAACCTTTATAGCTGCTTGCATGCTCCACCCTAATTATGAAAGTGGCGTGTGTCATTGAGTCACTGCACTAGTTATTGTGCTTTCAGTAGACAAAAGAATAGGATACTTTAGCAGTAAAAATGAGTGGTATTTTTATCTCTGAAATGTGTCCTCATCCTCCACTGCACTTGATGTATATTTTCTTGGTCTTTATAGGTGATCCTGGGGAGGTTTTCTTGCTTGAATGTGTGTATTCTACACTTCAAGATGAACTACTCTCAAAGAAGTGTGGAAAAGACTCCTATGGGGATGTGTAAAGTATTTGTTATTATAGCGGCCTTTTGGAAAATGGCAAATATAAGAGGTTTTTATTAAATATCCAGATACATAAATAAAATAGTAAAAAGCTACTTGCTCATTGTGTGAGTAGATAGTCACAGTTCTACACATTTTATGCTATTTCTTAGCCCTGGAAAGAGATGAATTTCCTCTGGAATAAAATTTTGGTTGCTAGTGTTAAGAATCAAAACATTCCATGATGTGAATGGAAAAAAACTGAAGCATTCTAAATGAGAAAGTTGAATGTAAGGTTCTGAAGAACAGTCCCTTCTCGGAAAGACTTTTATAACTGAGTATTGTGTTCTTCAGGTTCTGAATGTTCCATTCTGAATGTTCCAGTGGTTTTATCATGTTCCATTGATGATCTGTGAGACATTCTGGAGTTGATAATCAGCCTGTGGTTGATGCTTCATGACCCAATACTGTAAATTTTGCAGCTGCTGAGTTACTGGCTCTGGCTTTGGTTTCTACTTGTGGTTTCTAATCTGCTTGCTGTCGTATTTTTTTTTTGTGCTTGGTTCCAGACCCACTGAGTAGATTTTTCACCCTGTCCACTTCTTGAGAATCAATTGTCATTGCATCACTTACAACTCTAAACCAAGAGCTTTGTGGGTCTGTAGGAGATGGATGGAACAGAAGGGATGTTTTTGGAACTTCAGGTGTGTGGGTGTAGGATTCCGTAACAGGTTAAATAGGAGGTTTCCTGAGAAAACCAGGCAAACTTTGGTAGATGAGTCATGTAGATATACACCTTGCATTAGCAGCCTGTTTGAATGTGCTTATACTCACTTCCAGGTGTCAGATGAGTATTAGAAGAGTCCCCTGGGGATTATATAATTAATTCTTTTCCCTGGAGTGGGGTCACCAGTATTTATGCTGGATGTCTGCTGAACTTAAGTGCCGTAAATAATGAGGAATCCACAACCTCCTTCTGTGGTGTATTCCTTGTGGGTTTTGTTAGACTGTATTTTACTGTATGCTCACAAGCCTTGCTTCACTTAAGCCGTTTGATTCTCCTGTCTCCACAGATAGGAAGAACAGACCTATTATCTTTCTTCTTAAAATGGCCTCTGACCTCAGCAAAATTCCTTGTCCTTTTTTTTTTGATTCAGAAATCCTCGCTAGTTTAGTCGTCCTTTGCGAGTCCTTCTTCTTAGATCTAGTAATTTCTTCTTGACTTTTCTTCAGTGGGTTCCCATTCTTGTTCACCACTCTGGGTACTCATGGATTTGAAGATTTAAGTAGTTCCTGAGGCATTTGGTTGATGAGGACAACCTCTATGTTATTTTACAGGACAGTGTCCAGCTACAGGTTTTTAACAGTGGAAGACTTTGTCAAGTTTCTTGACAATTTCAAGATTGTGGAGAAGACAAATACACTGATTTCAAATTCAGTGCAAAAGCTTTGTATTAGTTTGATGTCCAGGGAACTGGGGCAAGGCATCCCACAGTATTTGTCCTGTCCAACTGAGGCATAAAGCTGGAGATGCACTTTCTCCTGTGTTTGCTTTTTGGCTCTACAGAAATTCAGGAGCTGTTGCTGTCAATACTAATAGAACCTCTACTGCTGGTATGGAATATGGGAGTAGCAATTCACGCAAGTGTGAGGCTCGTGGCCTGGAATGCATTGTATGGGTTGGGGTGAATCCTGTACACCAGGCTGGAGCATGAACTCTGGTCATTCATGACAATAACGTAATCATTAGTCCTTTTCTCTTCTTTTTCTTTCTGCCAACAAAATGAAAAATAAATATCTGTCCCTTTCTCCTTTCGTCCTATTTTCCATCTTTGGCAGGTGGTGAAATTTTAGAGTGCATGTCCAGGTGATCTGCTAAGGCTTCTGCTCCCCACCTGCTAATTCCTCCCAGCAGCTCCTGTCTGGTAATCTCACCAGCCTTACTGGTTTATCCCTTTTGGAAGCAGTGCTGGGAAGCTGATGTGCCTGATCTGTATTGTTGACATTACAGTATTTGCAAGATTTGTTTTAAGTATTCAAATGACTTCTCTTTGTACCTAAGGCACCTCCCTGAGTATAAAATGGAGTAGTAAGATGCTTAGTAGTATGGAAAAATTATGTTCAAGGGATCACAACTCGGGGAATTCAGCACATTAGCCGTGTTAATTTGCTAAGGGTTCATTAAAGAACACCACCTAATTGCAAAATAGCGTAACCAGTTTTACTGAAACATCTTCCCATGAAAGTGGGAGACCAATGTCTGGAAATTTGGGTGATTTGCTCAAGAGTTGCATGCCAAATCTGGGGATGAATCCAGTGCCCTCAGATAAGCATTATTCACAAGGCACTGTAATTTTCGAGGCTATTTGAATGAGAGAGTGGTGGAATTGGGATTTGGAGTTTGATCTGCTGACTTTGTCCTCTTTACTCTCATTTAGCCTGCAGTGCCCTCAAATAGTTTGTGTGGCATCTCTGAACTCTGTATTGGAGTCTGCCACAGAACTCAGTTTGACAGGACCCAGTATGCTCTCTTTTCCAGAAGACTTCTTTGTAGGATGTAAGTGCTATTCTGAAATATGTCCAGCATATCCAGCATAGCCCAGCAATGGCAGAATGATAGCCAGGCAAAAGGAATTCTGGTTATTCACCAAGAGCTTGAACAAAAGTAGGGGAATATGTTACTGTTGCTGCTGTTAGACGATGTGTGACTAGCAAACAGCAGCATATATCTATGCTAAAGAATAGCACTTGAAGCTTTGAAAAGTCTGTGCAAGCTGAATTCCAGTATAGAAGCAACAATCCAGCTTTGGTTACGGGTGTCTTGCTGCTCTTTCTTGCATGTATAAAAATATTCCTGCAGTTTATTTAAGTTCAGTTGGGTTTGCCCTGGGCTTGAGAAGCCCTGTTAGTAAGCACAGTAGCCTTTTGGAATTGACATTTTTATTTTAGCTTGTATACAAAGCCATTAGCAAAAAGAGGACTAAGTTGCTGATGTCTTGTAAGTTTGTTTAGGGATGCACGTCACATGTCCCTGTGATGATTGCATGTTATTTTCTTTCAGTGTTGGCGTGTGCAGATTCAATATTCGCTTAAAACTGGCTATTGGTGAATATTTTCCTGGTAAACTGGTTTGTTGGTATATTTGGAGCAAACAATTCCAATCACATTGGAGAGTAAGAGAATACAAGCTGCAGGGATGACTGAAGTTGGGGCACCACCACTAGTAGTAGCAGGGGTGAAGTGTATGGCATCACAGTCATGTGCATTTAATGATTAATTAAATGTGATAGTAACTCGGGTGCTGTCTCTTTTGCCCTTGTCACATCGTTCCTGCCACCATTGATGGCTGAATGTTATATGAATCTGTGCTCCTTGTTTATCTTAACTACTGGACTATAAACTGGGTTGGTCTGCAAGTGGATTTCTGTGCCATTCATTGACATTGTTGGAAGGGACAGGGCACCCTCCACAGGGGTGGGGCTGTCTCCTGAGGGCAGCAACTATCTCAAATCATTCTGTTTAATCCACTGGTGATGGGTTAACGCCCTAACCCTCCAGTATTTTTCCACCTTCTTTGGTGTATTTTATTGTAGCAGCACCAGGCTACTTGCATGTGAGCCCAGCTACTTTAAAGCTAGTTGAGGAATCTCTGTGAGGCTTACATTACATCCTGGCCACAGTATTGAAATGTCTGCTGTCAAGGTGAAGTGTGCGGTAATGGAGAACATACCTTTGTGGATGTTGAGCACTTGAAAAGAAAGAGCAGGAAGCGGCTTTGTGCTTAATGTTCACTTGCTTCTACTTACATAGTGCTTGTGCATCATCTCAAGCTTACCAACATCCATTGCTAGATCAAAGCCCTTTGTTAACTTTGCTTATTTTCTGTAGTGGGAGAAGGATAATGGGACAATTAAAGTAAATTGGGCTGGATTAGGGACTCTGTGGAACATGAGTCCTATCTGATTTGCAAAGAAATCTTGCACAGGTGTCAACTAAGTGTGATTTCTTATTAGGTAAATTTGTATAGAGCATTATTTGTACAGAACTGGTGCTAGTATAAAGAATGTACATGTGTCTGTGCCTGTGTAAATTACCAATCCCCATCCTGCATCTGGAGGTAAATATGGGATATATTGTAGTGTAGATAATTTGCAAATAATGAAAGCCATGGAGATGCAGATGTCTGCTGCTACCATGGTGTGTGTTCACTTCAGCTCTAAGGGCTTTGGTGAGTTCTGCAGAGAATCAGTCCTGCAGCTGCAGGCAGTCATCTTCAGACATTCTTGACCTGTCTGCAAAAAGGAAAAGGCTTTAAATTTAATATACTGAGAGCCAAACTAACACATGGGTGACTTTTCCAAGATGTGTGTTGGCTGGCAGATGTGGGAACTAGCTCTGTAGTGCAAATAGGGGAGTTGTGATAGACCTTTTCAGTGTTGTCAGTTGGTTCTTACTGTCAGGCTAGGAGGAGACAAAGGACAAACTGAGAGAAGAGGAACATCCAGTGACCAAACTTGCTGAAAAAGATCAAATAATTAGGGGTGAGAAGTTAAGCAAACTGCATTACAGCCATTGTAGAGAACATGGCATTGCTTTGAGGGATGGAATTGTTAGATGGAAGATGGGGATGAGTTGTAAAATCCTTTATGTGTCACAGGTGATGCATTCCCTGTGTTAAAATTGTCATTGTTTGTAAAACCTCTAGTGGTGACGTGTAAAAGGGTTGTCTCATCTCACAAATTAAACTTGAGCTATATGGGTTATCCTGACAAGAGTCTCTTGCAGGCCCTCCCTTGTGACATATACCTAATGAGATGTTGAAGGTGTCTCCCTAAACAGGACTGGGTGCGACTGCTACAGGGATGAATGATTTAATAAGATGCATTGTTTGTAGTCAGCTTTAAATTGGTGATGTGTTATTCATTGTAGCTATATGTGTCAGCTGTTGCTGCCATACATACACATCTGGCAGACTGATTTATTGCTGAAACTCCCTGTGATGTAGATATTCTGTATTGCTCAAGATAGTTTTGAGGGAGAATGTGTTTCAATAAGAGGTTTTATCCTTCTGTTTTGTGTACTTTGACTTGTGCAGCAGTGCAATATGGTTGTTACTGCCACAGCTCAAATTTAGTTATGAATTTGCTAAAACCCTAAACCTTTTTGTTCCATACTAAACTCCAAGTTGTTTTTTGAAATTCTTTAGAGTGATCAAAAATGTGTAAAACTCCATTCCAGCAAAGCATATATGGATTTATGGAGGAGTGACTATGGTTGAGTTTCAGGTAGGGCAAAGTAAGTATAAGTAATGTAATGCTGTACAAGGGGCATTAGTGAGTTTGTTATTTCTGTGATGAGATTAGGTTTTTTCATAGCTGTCCTTTGACCCTGGAGATGCCTGGAATCCCTAGATGTCACAGCTGTATCTAAGAACCTTTCTTCATCCTGAAGAAATAACTGATGAGGAGAGTTGAAGTCAAGTTTGTAGTTCATTTTTGGAGCATTGTTGTTGCTCTCAACAATGCAAACCTGGACTGTTCAAAAGAGGTCTAGAGGTGCATGTAATAAACCACATGGGCACATAATTTAGGGATTACATGACAGTGAGATGCCTGATCTCAAAAGGGGAAATGTATTTTAAGAAACTCCCTTGCCCAGCATATTTTTAGTTATAAATAGTTACAATTTCTTTTCATGTAAGTACAGACTACTGTGTGTCAATGTAATAATCCTACTGGTGAGTCAGAAATGTCATATCTGGTTGTCTCAGTCCTGGTAGGGGCTAGTCCATTTTGTATTCTTACAATTTATTTAAAAGGATTTGACGGACAGAAGTCTGATACTGCATGAGTTTGTGTAGCTTTCTTATAAAGCCTACAGCTTGAGATAGTGGTATGGTGACATGATAGGATAGTCTTGATTCTCTTTGTGTGCATGTGGGAAGGATGGGGAACCCTGGGTTCTGCCTTCTCTAAAACAATTTTGCCCTTTTCTATTAAACAGCAGAAGCTGAGAGAACGAGTATTCTGGCGTTTTGATCCCATGGACCGGTGTGCACTCTTCTGTGGATGTACACTGGGCAGGGACAGTGGGCTCTCAGCACAGTTAACAGTGTTCAAGGCCCTAGGAATCAGTGATTGAGGCCTTTTATTAGAATTGTGCTGCAGTGACCCTTTAGGTCCCTGTGATTCTGCTGGAGCTGTGCTGACTTTGCTGCTGAAGTGGAAGGGAATTATTGAGATGGTGCCACAATACTGAGCTAAAGGTGCTTGTGCTAGATAATGACCGCCTACATTCCTCCAGGAAAAGGTGAGTTTTGGGAAAACAGCAGCAACCATGAAAGATGCCCTTAGACAGAAAGAAATAGAGGTAATTTTTCAGTAGAAACATCTGAACCTCTCTGTTCAATTTCTTAATTTCTTTACCTTCAGTACTGTGTAGATGGTCAACCTTGCTGGCCTGATCAGACTCAGCAGCACAAAATGCAAAGGCAGAGAAATGAACAGAACAGTGGTAAGAACTTTGGAGCTCTCTCTTTGATTCAGAGAAAGAGGTGCTTACATGCAGCAGTAGAGCTCCAGAAGTTACTAATTCTCAGTCAGAAGTCTGCAAGTGAGCCATGCCATGTCAGATCAGATTATTAGTGGTATTCTGGCGTATGTTTCATTACCAATGTGAAATATAACAAAAATGATGCTACAAGGTAATGACTTTACCTTTGGCATAGAAATTCCTGATCAGTTAGCATTTTGATGTATCAGTGTCTAGATATAAGAGATGTTTGCTAAATTTGTTCCAAAGGAAAGCTGTCAAAATTACCACTAATAACTTTCAGTTCTCTGTGATATGGGAATTTAGGACAATGGAAGGAACAGGCTGCTAAAAAACTCTCCCCCCATCCTCTGTTTTGACCAAGTAAGAGTGCGACATGAGGGAAAGTCGAAGAAATTAGAGGGACTAATGAGGTTTATGAGAAGAGTAGCAGTTGTCTAACATTATACAGAAATCAGTTTTCTAACTATTTTATCAGTGATTATGGCCTATTGAAAGAAATTAAGCTGTTGCTACTTACAGAAATGTAGTCAAGATAGGACAGTGCTTGCATACCTAGCTTAATTTTAGGTTTTCTATTTACCCAATTTGATTATTAAATCAGAACCAAATTATACTAAATTCAGCAAGTAACAGCAGTAGTAGTTTGGAATTTCTCAGTTTACACAAATGCATCAAATGAGCAATTTATAAACATCTGTAAACCAGAACTTTGAAGCAATAGATTTGCATTTTGTTGTAAATGGATATTAACAAATTATCCACATCAATTATAACTCACTTCTCAGCTCTGCTAGTGAGGAAACCAACTATCAATTAAATTGAATTTACCTTAAAGCTGGTTTCATAGGTTAGTCACTACTCTTCCTTTCAACACAAAAGGACTTTGCTTTTTTCGGTTTTTTTCTTCGTGTAATACACAGGAGTTCACGGCTAAGCTGTAACAAATAGAAGCTTTAAGTAATTTCTTAGGATTCAGAATCAAGAGTGGAGAGAATTTTCTAATGAAGTTTTAAGTGTCTTTAGCTTGTAAGGCCATGCACCAGATGTTACATGGAGCTCAGCCTTAAGGCTGGCATCAGTTTGGAGCAGACCTGTGTAACCCCAAGAGACCTGTGCATGCTATGCCAAAACATCAAAAAATGAGAAACATTGGTTTTCCTCTGAGACATTACTGAAATCTGTTTTCCCCAGCACCTCTGCACAGTCACCTTCTATTGTCCATTGGATCCTACCATTAAAAGGTCCTAATATCTAGCTGTGAAAAATCTGGAGTTATAAATTTGAAAATAATGAAAATATATGTCTAGAAACACTTGGTGGTTATTGCATTACTGCTAAAAGATAATATAGATTTATTGGCCATGGCTTCCATTGGGATTGTCATTTGGCCTGGCTAATTAGGGAGAGCCTGTGTAGACATCAGAGACATAAATTGCCATGAAACTGTTAACTTTGGTTTTCACTGATGAGAAGGAAGCCCAACAGTTGCCCGAGAGCCTGGGAAAAACACCAAAACCTCAGTATTGCTCAATCTGTAAAACGAAAAATGAGTTTTGACAAATCACAGCAGACATACTGTGTCTGCAGAGAACACCGATCAGAGACAGTGGTTTCTTGCACAGCTCAAATCTGTGCACAACTTTTTTTGTCTTGTGGCAAAGAAGTATTCTAATCTTTCTCAGAATAATCCATTTTAAGTAGAGATAGAGTTCTTGCAAGGTTCATATTGTCTTGCTGTTTCTCTCACTGTGAACGTGGAATTGTAAGTGATACTATAAAGAAATTATATGACTTTGCTAATACCGAGTAAATTACCATTTTTGAGATTTAGTATCATTGACATTACTATGTGGTGAATATATTATCACCTTCTCACCCGACTTAATTTATTTTTACCTGCATTTTCTGTGCTGAAACTTAAGTAATGAGACATTTAATCATATCTGTCTTCTGGGAGGCATTAGCGAGCCAGTATTTAAGCAAACAACTCAAAATGTTTCTAAGAATCCTTTTTCCAGTGAACTTACTTTCTATGTTCCAACACATAACTTGCAAACTGAGTAAAACCTGGAGTTCAAGTGACAAATAGCAGTGGGAGGACCTTTATTTGAGATAAGGATTTCGGAGAACCCTGCTTTCCTGTTAGAACTCAGATTAAGCTGATGAAATACATTTGTGAACTAAGCACACCTATGATTATATCACAGGTAGGCAGTGTGTGTGGTGTTCTACAGTGCATATTTATGGTATCATCTTTACTTAAGAAGAGCACACTGGGTCAGACCACAGCTCTATCTAGACCAAAGGCCCACTTTGCCAGACTTTATCTGTATCTCTCTTTACAAAATCTTTGTTGGCAATGTCCCAACCTGTTACAGCTGCCCAGGTGCCTTCTACATTTTTGTTAAAGCATCAGCTGTGTTGCGTGGCATGGCCATGGGGTGGTTCAGGCTATGGGTCTCTGTATCTCCACTGAGGCATTTGCCAGTTGGGTGACAAGGCTGATGAGAGGTTATTCACCAAAAGTACTGGATCAGCTGTTTCACCTTCAGTTGCTTCAGAATTCAAGGTGTACCCTCTGTTTCAGTGATTTTTTTACTGTCTGTTTTGTAACCACTTCTTTTAACACTTCAGTTTGAGATGGGCGCATCAGAGCTTCCCCTGAAGATGGGTTTTAGCTTGAGAATGTCTTTCAAACTCCTTGAAACTGCATACAAGCAGAATGCTCATGTTTTTTATGCCGTGGTCATAGTTTTGAGTATGAGTTTTATTTTATCTTTTAGTCCTGATAATTGATGAACTTGACAATGCCAGATTTTTCTCCTTAAATGAAAATGAATGAAAATATTTGACTCTCAATTATTGATGCCTTTTAGAAGTTTCTTCTTGAATATTTGGGGGATGGGATTAATAATTTGGTATTTATATAATTAACTTTAAAATATTTGTGTTTCTTCATTTGGACATTTAGTTTCTGTGAAGAATGCCTTCTTGCTGTTAATAACCTCCCACCTTTCTCCTTTCTAAAAATTTTTTTCGTGAAAAAGCATTTTTGTAAGTAGAATTGGATTTTGAAAAAAGCTTTGCCCTTTCCAGTACTTACAAAAGGAATTATGTGTAACTAATTGTAAATCAAATAGGCAAATTTATACAATGTACATAATATTTTTATGGATGAAGTGAATGTAGGTGAGTGTCTGTCAATGTTTGATTTAACAAGCAGAGAACATTTATTTAATGGAGAACTGTATGCCCAAGTCTGCATTGGTAATGCTGCAATATATTGTGTGTCACTTCAGAATGAACTAAGGATGCTCTGGGATGGTGTATATAGTGTTGACAAAGAATGAATGTGGAAGAGACATTCACAAAACTGTTTTTGTGCAAGCATGTAGTGCATGTTAGGGCAGAACAGCACTGCTTACCTCATGGCTTAGATGAGCATTTCAAGCTGCCACATGTTTTGGTGTGATTCTGCAGCTGGAGTGTGTTGGCCCCTGTCTGTGTTCTGGTCCCTACAGAGAGAAGCGCTCAGGTGGTTCCCTTAAATTATTTCGCTAGAAGTTATGCAGCTGAAGTTATGTGAGATGATTCCCAGACACAGGGGAAGCAGTGTAACTAGTGAACTAGTTCCTCACCATTGTCCTGTTTGGCACGTTAAAAATGTAATGCTGATCAATGAAAGAAAAGAAATTTGGAAGAGGATTGTCCAGATCCCTTAATGCTGTGATTATATTGCTGAATAGAACACCTCCAAAACACCTCATCCACCCACTGGCCTTATAACAAGCTTGCAGAAATTTGTATTAACAAAAAATTTAAAAATGACAGAACATGAAATATATTACCTGTTCACAGATTTCTGCATAATTCAATAGATTGCTGGAGTTTGTATGTCAAAAACTACATGAAATCTCTCCAGTTTTATGAGTGCCCTTTCTATAGAAGCTTCTCCTCCCTAGATAAGGGACCAAATTACATTAAGGCACTGGCCTTGTTAGAAGCTCACCTGGGAATGTGTGGTTTCTGTATCCTTAGCTGCCTTGTTTCTTAAGTGTTGGAACAAGATGAGGTATCACAGAAGTCCTGGTTCTGCTAGGTTAAAAAAATTGTTTAATCTACATTATTTTTCCCATACCAAATGGAGGTAATGAAACACATTTGCCTTTGTAAAGTGGCTGGATACCTGCGGAGAAAGGTCTGTGCAGCAGCTGACGACTTCCTGCCTTTTCCTAATAGTCTTGTAGACACCCAGGAGTGAGAATTGGAATTGAATATGTGGCTAAATGCGCATGGGCAGTAAAAAATAAGGAATTCAAATCAGTAGAATGGATATATTGAAAAGTGTATTTTATGAGATGTGAGTGGCCTGTTCATTATGTTGTGAAGTATTTAATTTTTATTAAAAATAAATGACAAGTTATTAGCTATAGTTTTATTTTTAATAAATATTCTGCCCCCTCCCCCCCGTGAAATTAATGTGATGGAAGAAATAGGTGAAAATAACATGAGGTAGAAGAAAAGTATGAAGGTTCCCCAGAAGGAAAACCTTTTTATTAATGAGGTTTTCTGTTTTCTTAATTCTGTATTTATTTGTCTCCCATCCTTCATTGTGTGTAATACAATGTTCCGTACTGGGGAGTTAGGCACTGAATAACAGAATTATATTTGCAATGGATTTGACAGTGATTCACTGTAGACCTGTGCTTTTAAACTAAAAATTTTTTCTCATGCTCTTTGACACTTCATTCCGCTATTGGATGCTATCAGAGGTGCAGGTAAAGGATAAAAATGATTTTTGTATGGACACTCGAGAAACTGATCGCTTTGCGTGTGTGAGGTTGGCTTTGCTAGATGCCTGTTGTGTGCCACTCTGGTGACACAGCCTGGTTTTTGGCTGTGTGGCAATGTCTTCTGGTTGCTTAGTAAACATTTGTAGCATTTGAGTAGATCGCTGCATTATCTGGTGAATTAATCTGTACCTGGCCACCCACACTTTTCACAGAGGGTGTCTGGAATTCTGCTGGGTGTGTTCTGCTGATGTCAGGCTAATTAAATGCCTACTTGGGCTGCACTAGTATAAAGCTGATTCTATAGATGTTACTTTCTTAGAAACAATATAGGTAATATTTCTCCTGTAGGCTTTTAGCATTTTGTTGCTAAGTAAGAAGTGATCTGAACATCCATTTCTCCTTCTCTCTGACCTTTTTGCTAGTGGTTCTCCATATGCATGCACACATCCTTGCATCTCTCTTCTTACATCCTCACATGTAACTCTTCCTGTCGGTTTAAATTTTAAAAGCGTGCACCATATTCATCCCTAAAAATGAGTATTTACAATTCTGGTTTTATGAGCTGTTAGCAAACAAGAATTGTACAGGTATGTCTGGACTGTCGTGTTGACTTTGGACCTCATCACATGAATCCAAGCATCCCAGTGGTGCTCACTGGTGCCCTTTTGGGGCAGGAAGTGATTAGCGCTTGATGTAGGTGGCATGGGTGCAACTGGTCGAGCCACTTGTCCTTTTAAATGCTGTCTGAACTTGACTCCCTGATTATACCTTATAAACACACTTAAGGAAAGCAAATTCTAAAGAATTGTTGTCATTTGATGTTGAAGGGAGTAGAGTTAACCTGCCTGGGGTAGAAGATCACAAGAAGTGCAGAATTAAATTATGATCTGTACAGTGATATTTATCGGGTTTCTGGAGGAAGTAGGACAGACAAAGTGAGAGAGGAATCCTGCTCAGAAGGAAAACATCGTGGTTTCTACTTGAAATAAAAAAAAAATTGGATTGTGGGTCATAAGTGTTTTACCGGAATTAACATTCTTTCAGCCAAGATGATCTTTGGCCAACTGAAGCTTTTCTGAGTGGAAGCAGGAAACTATTTAATGTAATGTAGAGCACGTGTTTCAAAGCATCCCTGAAATGCCTGGCAGAGGTAATCAAGGTAATTAATCTCTGCTATGACATTAATATATATAATTCCTTTTGGTTTTCTGAAGCTGATAAGATGTTTACTGTTGTTGGATAGACAGTAATGAAAATGCCAAACTACTTACTTGCAAGATAATCTAACTGTTTAAAGTTGTGTCCTTGTCATTATCTCCCTATGCTGTCTTTTTTTCTAATATAATTTACAACAGGAAACTATAGGATTTAGAAAATCCTAGAATTACAAGTCAGCACCTTGATTACCATTATATGATATCTAGCTCTTGCTTAAGTTCTTCCAGTTCCCCAGCTGGAATGAGAAACATTGTGATGTATATGTGGGAGAAAGGATAAGGACTTATGGAAGTAACCTGCTATTGAATTAATGGGGGAAAGAAAATCCCATTGTTTGTTGCTGGAGAGCTTTCCAGAAGAACAGATGACAATACTACACATCTAACAAGATACCCAGCGTTCATGTTCTCTGTAATTTAGGAAGTGTTTCAGACATGAAAGACCAGATAGATCAAAGTACACTTACTGTTTTGGGCATGCAGTGGAAGACAAGAATATTAATTAAGATTAGAGTGATTGTGCCAGAGTGATTTCTGCCTAGAAATCCCTGTTATAATATGTTTGTTCTGCTCTTAATCCATAAGATTAACATTACCGGAATTTCTCAAATTAGTAAATTAAGTGGGGGAACCACTAAGTAACGGAATGGTCAGCTTCAGTTCTAGAGGGTCTTTCATTTTGTGTGCTTTGTTATGGAGAGTAGGTAGTAGAGATGAGGGAACTGGCATGACATTTGAACAGGAGTTAAATCAAACCAGAAGCTTTCAAAGAGGAAGAGATAAGGAGGACAATACAAAAATGCGTGTAAAATATTTCAAGATATCTACATGGTAGATAGGAATTGGTTTAAAAGGTAAAAGTGATCCTGCATGCTTTCCAACACCAGTTACTTTACCTTGCACAGTGTTCTTCCTGGTTGTGATCCTTTGTGAGATGCTGTTTCAAAATGCAAAAATGTAAACGAAGAAAAGAATGGAGTGCAAGGTAGGAAGAATCATAACTATACTGTAAATTAGTATGAGAGCTACTCCAGCCTTCATTATTTACATTGCTTCATTATCTACATCTATTTTAATTTCTACAGAGTTACAGCTTAAACGTAAAAGAACAGTTGAAAAAAAATAGACTTGTGCATCAGAACAAATTGCTTCAATTAAAGGTTACAGTGGTTGGCATGAGCTGGCTGCTTTGTGTGGTTTTCCAGAGTGGACTCAGCTGAGCTGCTTGTTAAAGGAATCAGATTGGCACAAGATTTTGTCAGTGGTTGTAGAGCAAGATTTACTTTCACAGCTGTCTGCAGTTGTCTTTAGTGGGATTTTTTTCCCCGAAGACATGCAGCCTGCAAAATACCTTATAGCAGTTTAACATGCTTGCTCAGCAGTGTCTTTAACACATTTCAAGACATTTTCTCACTACTTTGCTTTTTCTTGGGATCTTGAATTGTATTATGGGTGTTTTGTTCTTAGAAGAGTTAAACATCAGCATTTTTTTCTGAGTAGTGTATTGTTTATCCTTCTATTCAGCTGATTTTCATAGAATGTTCGTCTATTGGAGATAACCAGTTTATTCCAACTAGTAGAAAACTCTTTTTAATGTAGAAATGTCAGGTTTTAATTTCTGGTGTCCGTTTCAAAAGGTAATCAATCAGCCATTAAAGTGATGGTCAGCCACTGATCTTTGGGCATAGTATGAAGCATGATATCCTAATTAGAAGGAATGGTACTGGGCTGCTTCCTACATATCTGTAGCAGAGAAATCCTTATCGAGCTAGAATCCTTTCTTTCTGTTTCATTCATTTACTCCAAATTCTAAGTAAGGCATTTTCTTGTGTCAATATCAACCAGTGTGATTGTATATTTTTGTCCTTCAGTTTAAAATCTCAATTCAATGACGTATTAATCATATGCAACTAAACCTAGTTGGTGAAATCTTCTTAGCTGCTAGAATTTGTTTAATTCAAAGCGTGTGTTGTCAGATAACATAAAAATGATTTATCATCCTGAATCGAAAAGAAAATAAAGTAATTTCTCTTAAAACAGAAGCAAAACCACAAAAATATAGATATGTTTAGGTTTTGTTCCTAAAACTGACAGGGATTTCACACTCTAGATAGCATTTGCACTTATTTCTTTCTTCTGTTAGTAGAGCTCTTACTTGAAAACTTCCAGTCTCTTTCTCAACTTTTCAATTAGGTATCTTACCTTTTTTTCTTTTCTCTTCAAATATCTATCCTTTTGATAGGATGTTTTTTCCATATCCAGTAAATAAAATAAATAGTCTACAAATGTCTTTTGGCGGATCCAGGACCTTTTCCAGGGTTTTCTTCTCATCTCTACGTTTATCTGGGAAGTTTTACACTACAACAAAAGTACTTTCCAATTAAAATAGACCAATCTGTAATTTTCTACTTGCTGCCCATTCACTTCCTTTCTAAAAGAAATGCCTCAGTTTCTGTGTCCCTGGTTATCAAGTACCAAATCATCACTGAGGAGATTTGGAAGGTGGACAGAATATCAAAATGGGTGGTACGACCATTCTGTGAGAAGGATCAGTGGTTGGAATCCAGGCAGTCTTTCTTACTCACAAGTCTGATGGTGGTCTGATTACTTCAGGGAAATGGGATAAAAAACACTTTCTAGTTCTTCTCATCTTGCCTGTGAGAATATTGGTTTTTATAGCAGATGAACAGAATTTCTTCACGAAGTACTAAGATAGTGTAGGTCATGGCACTGAGCATTGCCTGGAAGATGGTATCAGTAATTCTCCTCAGTGAAGGTCTGGAGTAGTGACCACTTGAAATAAGCAGTTTTTCTGCATACTTTCCTTAAGTAAGCAATTTTCCTTCTGTCTGGCTTGCTGAAGGCAGAGATAACTGATAATGAGGTGGTTCTAACCAGCACAGTTCTGTTAATGAATGAGAAATAACTGGAATGGATTCTTGCTCATGCATTATAACTTTGGGAAGAGCAAGTAGAGAATGCTGGACTGTTTTGAGGTTAAAACATGCTGTGCTTTTTCTCTACCATGGACAATCTCATTCTTCCATGTCTACTTTGTGTAGTTTAGGAAATGGGGCTTGTCTGTGGCCTGGTCTTCCATGGCAATTGCTTGCAGGGTGTAATAAATCTCTGAGTCAGAGACTATCCAAGTGTACTACTGTTCAAACAGGCTTAGGCTGTAAATATGTGATTGTTCTGGTCTCACCATCGTGGCTGGGATGTTTGATGAAGAGATCACCAGGTTCTGTCTCACTCTCTAGATTCTTCCCCTTGCTTTAGGATGCTCAAAGACACAGACTTGCTTCATGCCTTCCTCTGTTGGATATACCTGATTTCATCTAGAATCAATTGCAGTTGGAGAAGTCTCCTTCAAAGACAGTGACAGAGTCCTGATTTTTTAAAGGTGTATGTGATAGGATGAAGGATTTCTCCTAACTATGGATTTGTTGATGTTTCTGAGCATTTAGTCATTAATTATAATGTGAGATGGACCAGTCTGAAGTCTGAGAACACTCTTCCACATTCTTTGTAGTTATTCAAGTCTGTGGCAAATCCTGCCCTTTGTGGCATGGCATGACTGGCATTCCAGTGTATTTGTATAGCCAGGACTATCCAACCCTGTGCCTTTTATTAATGCTAAGAGTCTGAAACCTTCTGCTTGATTAAGTCTTTAAGCTGACTCTGGGACATGTGTTTGGAGTAACCAGAATGAGCTCTCAAAATGCTGTTAAGCAATATCTGTATGGGCTTTGCAGATCAACATCTCCATTAACTTCCTCAGTTCACTGCACTCTGCTTATGAGTGAGTAAGCACTGTTTGAAAAGAAGCCACACCCTTTATGAATTCTTATGGAGAAAATGTTACAAAACATTCTGTAGCAGAATTTCTGCTTATTCAGGCAGAATCTTTAGAGAGCTTTTAGACTTTAATAAGTAACTGCCATGAAGCATTTATTTAATTCTAAAATAAGAAACAGAAAATCTGTGGAGAAGAGGACTGTCTGAACTGGAAAATAGTTGACAGTAGTGTTCGCTGGGATTTTAAGAGTTTTAGGAAATTTAAACTGGTATTTGTTGGAATGTTTGGATAATGTGCTACAGTTCAGAGAACAGAGTAGAGAATAGAATTTTTCAAGCTGGTTACTCGTATCAGTAGGTAACTGCATGAATCAGTTATTGATGATTTCTGCTCTGATCTTGTACTGATAGTGCTCATCTTTTTAAAAACCAACATTACTTCAGCCAGAGTAATGGAGCACTAAGTAGTCTGAAATTTGCAAGGGGCTTTGTTGGCAGCCAGTTCAGTCCTAGGGTGCTGAGTGCTTTAGATAGATGGGCAGTGATAGGGTTTGCTTGGAACAAGGATGTCTCTGGAGGAAAGGGAGCAAGGGATTCAGACAGATAAAATCTTTGCATCTTCTTTCAGTAGCTGAAAATGCACCCCTCATTTTTAATGAACAGGGAAAGTCTGTCATCTTACTTTCCTTACCAAGTTGGAAGCTCTCAGTGGTACTGGTAGTGTTGCAGCTGTCCACTTTTTCTTTATAATGTTTGCACTAAGTGTGTTTCTAAAATAGAATAGATACTCGTGTAAACATCCCATTTGTAGGTATCTCAGTTTGTCTACTCATGAACGTGTGCTTGATTGATCAGATCAAGTCTAGTACTGACTAATCCTGCAAAGAAATGATGGAAGAATCAATAAAAGGATGAGTTCTTAAGGTCAGGTTGAGTTCTTGCCTGTTTGTGCTGCTGGGTTTTTTTCATAGCTGTGTTTAGCAGGGATTAGTATTCATCAGTACCTGTCACTGTATTCCCTGTTCCTGTCAAGTTTCCCTCTGCACATCTCTTGTGTGCTGGGTGTTTAGAGCCTCTTTTCAGTGTTCAGTTGATCTCCAGGGTTGTGGCATCTTCTGATTCTTTGATCAGCACTTACGTGTGTAGTAATTTATTTCAGCATTGATAAATCTTTTGCTCACCAGTCAAAGGCAGAGTAAAAAGTAAAAAAAAACCCAAACCCCAAACTTGTGAAAACATGCTTCCAAAGCTGCTTAGCGATCAGTTGTTCAAATCAAGTAATGCTCATCTCCCTCCTCAACTACTCAAAAACCAAGCCCACAAACAAAACTCAACCAGACAACCCCCACTCCCCGGCTTCCCCTGCCAGGGTAACCAGAATAGATGTATTTCTCAAAATGGTATTGCAGGACATGAGGCAAAAGAAAGATGAAATGTAATGGTCTTGGGAGAATTACTAAAGTGATAGGTGTGGGGCTTTCAGGGCCTTGGCTGCTCTATGTTGAGTGTCAGGGCTTGAAAGGTTTTCTTACTAGCTTTTATGTGTTTTCTAACAACAATTAAACACTCTAAGCTGTAGATATCTGAAAAAAGTTTTCTGTTCATGGGTAGTTGAAGTCATTATTCATCCGTAACTTAATACTGATCAGACTGCTTTATATCTAAAATGTACTTTGTGTTGTCTTACAGTGATTCATTCTTAATTTCACGTTGGCTGTCTGGTGTAATACATGTTCTCTGTAAAATCCCTGTGGTGTTGGCAGTTTTCAGAGATTTGGGTTAGAAAGACCTATTTGATGCCTTATCTATTCTTCCGTCCTCCCGACTGACACGTGTTTGTTGCTTGTGGTGCCTGTTCTGTGTTGTTCTCTGCCCTTCAAAGAACTAATGCATAGGAAGAGCTGATTTATTTTGTGCCAGGAAGCATAAGCTCTTTGAAGAATCTATTCAGTTGCACAGTTGTTCAAAATGACCACTATTTGAAAGCTTATCTTTTTCTGATCAAATAAATTCTTTATAATATGGCAAAATATTTCATTAATACGAGTTGCTTTGCTGATTCTCATTACTGTCTTTGGTTTCAAAAGCTTCTTGCACAGAGTTTATTGTAGAGGAGCTCAAGTAATACATAAACATTGAGGGCTGTGCTGTTGTAGTTGCTGGAGTTCATCTGAGCCACACAGCTAAAGTAGTTCCAAGATATTGCTTCATAAGTAGCTCCTTTCATCACCTGAGTACCAAAGTTAGTATGTCAAACTTTGTCCATTTCTTACTATAAATCTAACAGTACTGGAAAAGATGGAGAGCTGAAAACACACACACACACGCTTGATGTTGAAACTTACCTGAATCTTCCCTGTGGTACCATTTCCCCAGCCAGATTTTTATAGGGCTTGCAGACCCACGTTGGGGTCTGACCCAGAGGATGACAGAAGCCCTCAGCAGAGCTGCTTCTGATGCCCTCTTTTTTTTTTTTTTTGTGGCCTTTACTTCAGGAAAGAAGTGACATTAAATGAAAGGAAATAAAATTAAGTCAGTAAATTTCATAATTTTAAAATAAGGATTAAATTATTTTTTTAATTTTTTGGATTTGTGGAAGAGGGGTTAGCTCGATGTCTTGCACATTCCTCTCCTTTGTGATTTGGGAGGTAATTGAAGGATTTGTAATATCCCATTGGTTTGATCACAACTATTGTTCATGACATTTTATAATAAGTATGTAGCTTATAAATAACATTTTGAAGGTGTAAGGTTATACAGAGATAATTGCAGCTGAAAGGCATTGGCAAAGGTCAAAGGCTAAGCACTTTCCACCATCCCTCCTAAATTAAATAACTTCACTTTATGAAGTGTATCATCAGAAATTGTTTTCATTACTCCCAGAGGGCAAATTAAAGTTAATAAAAATCCATTCTAGATTACCCATATATGTGAATATTTGTATTTTTAGAAGTTTTCTTTGTCAATTCCTCACTGACTGTGTATATGTGAATACAAGTATGTAGATCAAAGCTTCAGCTCACATTTCTACAATTTTAAACTGTTTTACCTCTCTTAGACAGATTTCCTCTAAACTGGATTGTGAGACCCTGCAGGAATTTTCAAACTGAGCAAAACTAAGTGCACTCCTTCTACTAAGCTGTGGTTTCTCATGTGCTCTGAATTCTACCATCCTGGGTTTTGCTTGACCCACATAGCAGCCGTTTGACCCATCTGCTCAGTCCTCAAACCCAGTATTTGTATACCCTCATCTTTAAATTTTATGTTAAATAGCATATTCTTCATACAAGGCAACCCAGTATTTTGTGAACTCTTCAGCAATCTGAGAAACCCTTTAGTAGAGGTGAATGGGGGACATGGTTTTCCATTGCCTGTGATAAATTCGTTACATCTATAATCCGAAATAGTACACACATACTGGAGTCACTTCTTCTCATACTCTTCTTTTACAACATTACAATCTCTCTACAAGTGTCTTCTTTTCTCTTTGCTCTGCTGCTGCATGCCCTTCCCCTCTTCCTACTTCCCAAGAGAGAGGTTGTCTTCTCACTTGATAACACAGCTGTTTCTGCCTCTTAGCATAAGAAAGAGCAATATGAGAAATGGCTGAGTGTACACGAATATTTACCCAGGATAATCTTTCAGCCTCTAACACTGTGAGGTTCACAGACTTTGTTTTTCCAGAGATGGTGTCTTTATCACTTGATGGTTTTTTTTGGTCTGTGAATTTGAGTTTTTAAAACTGTGTACTCTCTTAGCACAAAGAATAGCTTTGGGAAGAGGTACCCTGTTGGTAACATTTTGGTATAATTTTTAAAAGAAAAGCCTATTTTTCCATCTGAAAAATTAAAATAAGAAATTAGTAAGTTGCTTTTGTTAATCTTTACATTAATTGAAAAAGTTTGTCTCCAATTAGTTAACATTGTCAGTCTATTACAGTGCCAATATTGAAGAACAAAGCATTAGAAAAACCAAATAGAAATAATAATTGGGAATGGTTGCGGGTAAAATACATAATGTTCCATTTATACATCAGTACGACTTGCTAGGCAATTGTTTGTATTAGGAGTTTTTTTATTTGTTGGATGAAACAGTGTCTAAACAATTTTTCTCTACAGGTTATTGACATGCCGGAACACAATCCTGGAGATATGGGAGGAACAATGAGACTGGGGAAAAGGAGAACTGTTTTCAAAACTGAAAATTCTGTTTTAAGTAAGTTATTTTTCTGCTCTTATGACTTTGCTTTTTGGATAGGAGCTTTGTAACATGGAAAATCAAAAATGCTGTAACCTTAAGCAAACAGTTGGGTGACAGCTTACCTGAGCTCATTCACTCTGATCCTGTTATTTACATTTACTGAGGATTGGAATAAAAGAGAGGAATGAGAAACATCCGTAATTCCCAGTGAAACTGTCAGTTAGGGTCCAATGCATCTTTCAAAACAATGAGTAAAATGTCAAGAAAGCTGAAATTAATTTCATAGTAGTTTAATTCATTGTGTTCCTGGGAAGGTCAGAGTGCTTTCTTCCTATTTTCCTTATAAGCTGACAGGATGTGTGACCCAGGGCTTCTTATCCTACCCCTGGAGCTTTTTGGTAGAACTAACCCAAACTCCATTATGCTGTTGCCAGACCTCAGTGTTGCTTGTCATTCCCTAGATTTTGCAGTGCACCTCAGCCTTCAGTGTCAGCTGGCCTTGCTGCCTTGGTCCTGGCCTTGACGATATTTGCCAGTAGCCAGACCCTGCTTAGCTCCAGTCTCTGATCCAGCACTGCCTTAGGCCTAGCCCTGCCCTGGGAACAATCTTGTTTTGGGAAAGCAAAGTATTTGTTGCAGGAAAGGAAGATTATTTGCTGTAACATGATGCTTCAGATAACAAAATAAAAACAACCAGAATAGAGAACAAATTATTTAATTAGATCTATGTGTATTTTAAGATTGAAGTTGTACTTTTCTCCTATTAATTAGGCTATTATACAGTACTAATATAGATTATGCTGCAGATGGGTAAAAAGTAGTTTCTTGTCCATCGATTAAATTTATGTGTGTTACTTTTATTGCCCTGCCCCTGGTATTGATCTGAGCTATTACTCTATTTAGCTGTGTTGAACTTAAGGAATGGATCCCTCTGAGTGTTTAAAAATGACATCTACTTCAGCAGGAGACCAAAGTGTAATGCATATGCACATTTAATGAAAAATCTGCATTTCTAGAGATGCCTGTAGTAGTGATCTAACTAACCTGGGTGATATTTTGCCTACATGTGATATGGACACGCATATCACAATGTACAAATTGTTCTGTGGCCTAAGCACTTCTTGGAGAAGTTAATAAGAATTAACATGTGTTGTAACTCTTGACCAATATTATGAGTTGTTTAGATCTTTTGTTAGAAAGAATCGTAAAAAGCTCTAGTAGTTTAATAATGAAATCAGATTTGTTTTTCTTACGCTTTACAACTTGAATGAAAATAATAGTTTTGAAGAGGTGGTCCCTTAAAATTAAGACATATACCACTTTTTTTAAAATAGCAGTACTATTCTACAATTTTTGAAGATGTTCTTGGTGGTCTAGTTCTTGTACCAACCCCTTAGCAAGATAGTAATCCTAATGACCTTAGAGTAAATAGAGAGCAAAGTTTGAGCCATGATTGTAAGTGAGAAATATGATTGAAACCTGGTTTACTGCATACCTCTAACTTGCTCCTTGTTGTTGTGAAATGTGGAGTGCTCAAGATTACGCACAGAGGACTGCAAGAGTCATTTGTGTAATGAGATCAGGAAAACAGAGAAAAGTAGTATTTTCTTTGTTTGCTCTCTAGAGGTATTATACCAGGTGCCATGCATAATCTATTAAAATTGAACAGATGCTGCTAAAAGGCTTCCTTCCCTGAATCTTTTGAGTGCAACTGTTGTAAAACCCTGAAGGGATTTTACATTACTGGTTCGCTCAGACATTTTTTTCTTATTTTAAGCTTTACAATTTAGTTAAAGCATGTTTAGGTTCTCATCTACCTGAGCTGTTTTTGGTCAAGGAATGTTGAATATGAATCCTGAATAAACTCAGGTAACAGCATGTTAAAAGAAACTAGTCATCCCTCAGGAAAAGCAGCAAACTGCAGTGAGATGAATAGTGTCTTGTTATGTTTAACGTGTTAAATGTGACTTTTTTGAGGTTTAAATTACAAGAAATAATTGTAGTAACTATTAAAGCAACACATTAGCATTAATTTCTCTTTTGTTGTATATTCAGGGAAACTTTATGGTGATGAAATGTTTGTAGAGGAGCGACACAGGCATCGATACGAGGTAAAGCACTGCTAATGTACTTTGTGCTCAGCAGTAAAGCTTGACAAATTGTGTTTCTTGGAAGGTAGGAAAAAAAGCTAATGGGAAATTTCTTATGTAACCATGAACCAAAATTTACTAGTGGTTAGATAGTATTATTTAGATTGAAAGGAACCTGTATGAGTTTTTTGGTCTGACTCCCTGTTTGGAGCTGAGCCAACTGTAAAAATAGATCACTCAGGATTTTTTTCCATCTAATTTTGAATCTCTTTGAAGAGAGAATCCACAACATCTTTTGACAATTTGTTCCAATGCTTTACCACTTCATTGTGAACCCTTTCCCTTGTGTCTATTAGGAGACTTCCTTGAGCAGTTTCTTCTTTTTTGTCTCAGTCATGTGCTATACATTTCTGAGCAGAGTCTGTCTCTTTATGCTGTCTCATTAGATAGTTGAAGTCAGCCATGAGATCCACTCTTTGCTTTCTCTTTCCCAGGCTGAACAAATCCAGCTCATCCAGTGTCTCCTCCTGTGTTGTATGTGGTCCAGCCCCTAACCATTCTGGTTGGACCTCCTATGGATTCATGTCAATCTCTTTCTTGTGCTGAGGGGCCTGACACCACCCACAATATTGCAGAGGTGTTTTTGCAAAGCGTTCAGTAGAGGGGAATAATGTTGTATACTGTTTTTGTGGTAGAGAAGAGGCAGTATCTAGAAAAACAGTCTTGGAAAGCAATGTCAGAGATTACTTGGCTTGGCTTACTGTGAAGTATTTGAAAAGTGAAGGCTTGTAATCCTTAAATGCACTGGCCAGTTTGGCTTATTTAAAGGCATAGATTATGTTTGGGTAGTGCACATTCTTTTACGGTCTAAATGTAGGCAAACTTCAGGCATCTGCAACTCAGAGGCTAATTCAGATCACTTGCTTCTGACCATCCAACTCTATGTCCCTTGTATGGGTCCACTCCTCTGTGTGCAAACATCTGAGAAAAGGTGCTTGAATACATTCAAAATACTGTCATTCAAGGAGACAGGCAAGAGTTGGGCTCTTGGAGTTATCTCTGAGGTAGTTCAAAAGGGATCTGACATTATCAGTGTCTCCAAAGGGGCCTGAACTATCGAATATGTGCATGCTATAACTGATTCAGACAATATTAACCTTCCTGAAAAGGGAGGAGAATGTGATGGTAAATGTGGTGGTAAATGTTCTCAACATTTGGATATTAACCGAGTGGTTAGGACATCGTGAAGGAAATGAGACAGCTCACTGCAGAGCTCTTCATTTTGAAGGAAGAGCTGAACCACAGCTTTTGTCATAACCACTGAAATGCAGTGTTCAAAGTAGAGGTCAGTCAATTCACCTACATCTAGTGCACATTTAAACAAGGAGGAATTCAGGCTGCTTCAGGCGGACAGCAAGCAGAAGGGACCCTGGCTTTAATTTTTGAATGTTGCATAGTAACTTTTACAATTACTGATTCTTCTCTTTATTTAATAAACATGCCCACTTTTACAAACTTATACCAGAGCTGTTAAAACAAGAAAGCAAAATTTCCCAACCCTTACCTAGTTCTTTTTATTCCTCTGTGTATGTAAAAAACATTATAATTAACTGCTACTGTTTGTTAAATCCAAAAATAAACAGAACTACAATTATTACTGCTTTCAATGTTTCAGGTGAACCCAGAATTGACTCACTGCTTTGAAGAGAAAGGTTTGAAATTTGTTGGCCATGATACAGAAGGAAACAGGATGGAAATTATTGAACTGGAGAGTGAGTGTCTCACTTGTTTGTAATACTTGTTCCATCTGTTAAAACTGTATAAATAGTTAAACGACACGTAGGCACAGTATTTAGCTGTCATAACAGCCAAGATCATTTTGGTGGATACTGCTAACTCCACCTGTGTATTACAGTGGGTGAAAATTCAAAGTATGTTAGGAAAAGTCTTACACTTTGCAAGGACTGTGCATGTATTTGATTATCCGGGACAAATACGCTTTTTCCTAAAGGTCCTATTTCTAGCTCAGGGGGATTTGGCTATATAGAATCATAGAGTGATTTGGAAGGTCATATAGTCCAACCTTGTGCTTCAGCACAGGTCTGCCTTCAAATATAGATCAGGTTCTCAAGAGTGGTATCAGTCAAGTTTTGAGTATTTCCAAGTATGCTGTTGCTTGGACTTCAAACTGCTCACCACTATTCTTTGAACCCAGAAGTCTGGCCATTTTTTTAACACACTTTGTGGTCTACCCATAGTCCACAGCTTCCAACTTAAAGGGTAGGGAACCATATCAAAAGCTTTGCTAAAATCAGAATTAAGGAAAGTTACGGCTCTCCCTGCATCCAAAGACGTATTGTTCTCAGGCTTGTTGTGCCAGTCTTCCTGACCTTTATGTGTCTGAATGTTCTGTGATTCCTTGGATCATTCTTTTTGTCTTGAAGAAGAGCATGGTGACTGCCTTTTTCTAGTCATCAGGCACCTCTGGCCTTTTATAAAAACCAGTTTCACAGTGACATTGCCCTGTTCCCTAAGCACCCTCAAATATTCTTGGTCAGATTCCAATATGTGTTCACTTTGCTTGAAATGTGTATACATGTAATATAGCCAAAGTATATGACATTACTAGAGTGTGTTACCTAGAGAGTCTGTGAGATCTTCGTCCCTGCATAGAGACCTTCAAAACTTGACCAGACAAAGCTCTCAGCAACCTGATTTAACTGAATTTGTCCCTGCTTTGAGCAGGAGGTTGGGAATAGAGCCCTCCCAAGGTGCCTTCCAATCACTTTGTCTCTTTCAGTTACCCTCTGGTTAGAATCATGTAAATAAAAGTATGGAAGTCAAATAGTAAGCAAACTCCTTTATTTCACAGAAGTGATTCAGAGAGATGAGTGTTTCATACTTTGGAAGTATTACTTTACCAAGTAAGGCTTGATGTCTTTTCTAAAAGGTTCTGAAATAAAAAGGAGTTTACACTGCATATATTTGTTGAATGGTACACAGAGCAGCTTTTCAAAACTGTCTTGTTGATTTTGATTGGATGTTTGATTAACTCTTTAGTGTTAAGTCACTGTTGGCTAGATAAATATCAGGCACCTGAAGATCCAGCCTACTCCACAAGGGTTTTTTCCCATCTCTTTTCTTATGTGACTCCTGATTGCCATTGGTCAAGATAAATTCCATGCACAAAAACATAAATTCATCATCAGAATATATTATTAGCCAATGGATTGCTATTTGTGGCATGATGCACCTGAGCATTCATTTCATGTGGTATGTTGAAGAATAGTGCTGTAATTTTGAATGAGGGTTGGAATATGGACACATACTTGGAATGTCAAACAGCTGCACCATAGAGAGTAATTTGACAGCAAAGGATAGCTGTGAATTCATAAACTACTAGTTGTCATGGATGTTCTTGGGTTACTTTGTTCCTGACAGATTATCTCTGTTGCACATGCCGGTGTTGGGAGGTTATTTTGTCTGCCCTGCATGAAGCAACTTCTGTAGAAAGCATTGAGAAATAAATCAGGCAGAAATTTTAAATTGCTTGTTACTGTGAAAGAGAGAAAAGCAGCAGTAAAACCTAGAATTATTTCACAATGGGCTGCAAGGAGATGGGTTACTAAAGAGGAACAATCATCATGGGGAGAAGGGTGGGTTGGAGCAGAAGCATAGAAATAACGGTACACCAGATAGCTTAGGCAATGCTTTTAAACAAAATATCCCCACAGGAAATACTTGGTGCTTTGCATTGAAGTTATGAGGTAAATCTAGGATCCAGGTTCTCTTTAATATACAGCAGCAGAGAGAAGAACAGTGTACTAGACCATATAGTTTATCTTCCTAGAAGAAAAACCCTGATTTCTTCTTATCACTTACTCTCTACTGCAGAGAAATTCCTTGAATGTCGGGAACTATTTTGGAAATTGTTGAACCAGAGGAGATCTGTAGTTAGTTTAGTCCAATGTCCTGGCACTAGAAGTGGTTAATGTTAGCTCCATTAAAACAGAGAAGGAACAGGTTATCAGCATGAAAGAGTATGAAAACTTTCTTCCTTCTCTGTTCTTTTGAAGAAAAAAGAAGGGAAGCAGAAATAGTAGTAAAATGGTGTTTTGAGTGAGAAACAGAGAGAGGTGGAGATTCAAGAGAGGGTGAAGCAGCATATTGTTCTGAATGGACGTGCATAAATAGATACTGGAAACCAAAATACTGTGAAAATAACATGATGAATGTAGACTTTGTGACTTTTCCACTTGTGCCCCCTTCCCCCTGTCCCTTACATGTTTCTACAGGTTTATTATTCAGTTTCTGTAAATCATAGGATGATTTTTCCTTAGTTTCACCTACTAACCTTCTGCCTCTGTTGTCAGTAGCTTTTTATGGAAAAAAGTTTTCTGCTGCACCCTTAAATTCACATGTGCTGATCTGGCTTCTGGACACCTGTGTGAAATCTTCAATAAACCTTTTTTCTAAAAGTTTTTTTACTATCTTCTTCCTACATTGTGTAATTTTCTTTGATGTCTATCTTGCAGATCACCCATATTTTGTGGGAGTTCAGTTCCACCCAGAATTTTCCTCAAGACCTATGAAACCTTCACCTCCATACCTTGGACTGTTGTTAGCAGCAACTGGGACACTGAATGCATACCTGCAGCGTGGATGTAAATTGTCTCCAAGGTAATCTTTCTTTGTTGCTTGCCTGCAGTTTGACAGTCACGTTTTTGGAGGGACTATCCCATTCCTCAATTCAGAAGCCCAAAAGAGGAAAAGGAGTTCTCCATGTATTGATTTACTTGTTGCTGTGTGTACCTATCATAAACCTGGGTGTAAAATAACCTGTAAGCAGGAAACACAGTCCTTCACTTCTTCCTTTTCAGAGGCTATTAGGGCTAAAGCCACAACCCCACATTACAATCAGACAAAAAGTAAAAAACCTTTAGTAAATTCAAATGAAGATAGCAGTGTCCTGTGTTAATGTTCATTGACAGAAGCTTCATAGAGAAAGAGATCTGCCAGAGGATCAAGCTGTGAAGTCAAATTCTTACCTAGTTGTACTTGAATGATGATAGCTACAGTAAAGAAAACACTGATTTTATTTTGCAGTAGTTAAATAATAAATACTATTTTGCAGAGACCGGCCTGAAACAAAACAGCTGGCATATCTTTAGACTTGGAGAAGGGTTTGGATCTAGGTCAAAATTGGATGGTTCAGCCAAAATTCTTTGTCCTAGGTCTCTTGGATGGGGAGGTTTTGGTTTATTGAATGTAGCAAATGTTTTTTAGCCAGGGTTAACTAATTCTTGTTTAATTAAATGATATTAATAACAGTTACAATTTCATTGTAATAGCAATAATAAAGAAGTCAGAGGGAAGCCTTGGGCACAATAAACAAAAATGAAAAATATATCATAAAATAACTGAATAATAACATTGAATAGATCCAACTCTGGCGCATTGGCTTTTCCTCTAAACAAGATACCAAACTTATTTTATGTGTTTTTTTATTTTTTGAGTCTTGTGTTTTATTAAGATGAGGTCCTTTTGTTAAATGGGAAGTAGAAATTTTATTCAGGTTTGAGCTGTAATGGGAAAATAGCCAAGCCAGACCAGACTAATCTGTTTTGGTTCCCTTCTCCTTTATGGGTATCTGTTTTTATTCACTCTGCCCAGTTGTGCAACAATGTACATACAAAGAGAATGAGTTTCTGATCTGCAGACTACAACTTGATTGAAATACTCCTGTTACCTTAGCCTGTCATTGTTAGTAGTGGTCATAATGTTACCTACCTTTTGAAATCTGTGCTGGTGCAATACACAGATCAAATTTTTATGGTGCTTGGCAAGGCAGAGTCTTCCATCACAGTGATCTTCAGTCTTAACCTCTTGGTGGGAATTCTGGCTCACACTTCATCTTGCTTCACAGGTCTCAATATCCTTTCTTACACTGCTTCATCCCATAAGAAAACCTATTTATTTTTCTGAGATAAAGAAAAATTACTTTTTTTAAAATGAGTGATCTGCATGTGTCCTGCTAATTTACATCCCTTAGCGTTATAGCAACTATGCTATCTAACCTTGACCTAAAGTTTCAGCCATTACTGAATGTGCCACACTTAGACTTACTTGAATTGATCATTCAAAATGTATACCCAACTCTTTTTCTTTATATTCATAGAATAAACTGCTACCAAATTTTAAACATTTAGTAAAGACAGAAATCCACACCCCAAACCTTAATATATAAAACTACAGATTTTGCTGTTTACCTAGTTACACAGCAATCAAGCAAAACCCCTGTGTCTTGAGAAATAGCACTGGAATAGGGAAGCATTTTAAGGCTAAAAGAGGAACATTTTATAGGGAAGAATGTTTAGGAGGAAATCACAGTGTTAATTACAGCACACGCACTCATATTAACATACCCACCTGCTGAGTGGAAAGGATTCCCAATGTAAACCTTTAAACCCCAGAATGCTGGTGATTTCACTGAGTTATAAAGCTAAGGCATGTCAGAGCAAGGCTGAAACAAATCTGTAGAGAGAATTTTCTGCACACCTCATCCAGCCGCCTCATACAACCACCCACGAGTTGTAGTCATGGTGTTGACTAGGGCAAAGTAAAATGCAAGAGAATTTGTGGAGACCAGCACGTTGAGCAGATTACCTGTGCAAGGCTGCTATAAACACTAAAAAGAGAGTGAATGATGATGAAGTCAATGATGAGACAAAAGGAAATACGTATTTCAGCATGAGAGTCTTAACAGGAAACTATTACCCCAGAGCATTTAAGAGCCCCATAATTAGGGTTCAGTTTTAGAATATTTGACATCTGGACAGAAGCCCAAGCTTGTAAGCAAAGCTAATAGTAAATTTAAAGATGCATTACAACTTCCAGGAGAGTGCCCTAAATAAATGAAAGTGAAATAAATCTTCTCTTAAATTTTTGTGAGGCCTAGTCTGGTACAGACAGAGGCCCACATATGCATGAGCATAAATAGTTTGAGCCTGGAATGCATGTCTGGGATAAACTTAGTTCCCAGAAACTTTGGTGTATACCAAAGGATCAGAGTAACTCTGTAATTAATTGTTACTTATTTACCTGAAGTGGTAGTTGGGCACCCAAGTTGCCTTTGTGGTTTCAGCCTCTTGTGCTTTATGGCATGAGTGCCCAACCATCAAACAAAGCCCTGCACTTCATTTCCTTGTGAGTGGTTGATCATGACCTTTTCCAAACCTTTCCACGGAAATACCAAAGTCAACATTTCATATAGAAGTGAGGAATGAGGTAGGTGCCAGTTTACATTTTCATTTTCAAGGACAGAGAAAACAAAGCTACGTGAGACTCAAAGTGTACAATACCCACAAATATGCTGCTTTATAAGAGAAAACAAAAGGTTTTAATAGGAAATTAGTGGATGAAGAGGGAAACTTCACATGTAATGTTGTTGGCTTTTACTGAGACTTACATAGTTTCATTTGGAAAAATTAATAAAAACTGACTTATCTTTGGGAACAGTATAATATGGGTTGCAAAACCACTGGTGTACAATAAAGCCATGCTTCTTTTTTTGTTTTGGTTTGTTTTTTCTTCCCTTATCCAGTTTAGTATCAGCAGGCTTTATTTCTTCTTTGTCTACAACCAGCACCTTTATTAATGGCCTGCAAGAGTAAGCCAGAGTGCATTAATTATATTTGCAAATAATGTCATTTGAATAAGAGGTGAAAGTGCTAGTCAGAACAAAGAAGTAACAAAAAATTATGTAGGAAAATTAGTAATCTCTGCTGAATATAATGACATCTTTGGAGGAAGAGGATAAGAAGCTAAATAATTTAAAACAAATGTCCAGTACAAGAGAGAAAATGTAGGAAGTGAGAGGTATTCCTAGGCAAGTGTGGGCAACTATGACTACTGCCAAAAAAACCATCTGCAAAGTATTAGTGAATATGCTAATGTGAGGCACCAGTCCAATGTCATCTAGTCACAGAGTACTCTTGAGTTCTGGGCAGGTTATTAATGAAAGATGACATTTGAGCTGTGTTCAGAGACAAGGAACAAAGTGGCCAGAGGACAGGAGTAGTGCATTAAATAAAACACAAAAAAACTCACAAAATTTGCCCATGTGGTGCTTACTGCACTAGCATGGTCCAGCTATCTCCCAGATCAGCTGTGGAGGAAAGCAGCTATGAACAGAACAGAAAACAACCTGTGTGTCATGTTCTGGTGTCTGATGTCCCCTGTACATTGTCCTCAGTCAAGAAAACATTTGGCACAGCCTGCTGTTGGCCAAATCCAGACATGTGATTTGAAGATTGTCAAGGGAGCAGCAAGAGAGGGGCTGCTCTGCAAAAGATGACAATCCGGGAGCCAGGGGTGGGAGCTGTCCTGGGAGGGATGGTGTCCTCACCAGCAGGAGTCAGCACCACAGTTGCCACAGAGGGCGAGTGCTCTGGCTCCAGGGACGGTCACCTGTGGTGAAGGTCCCAGGTGAGGATGGTTGGGGCAGCAAAGACCCTGTTACCCTCAGAGCTCTTACAGAAGACTACGGAAAAGTTTTAAAGGAATTCCTTTCTTAACCATACTGGCACATAGTAAGGGGTAGCTATGTCAGTTAACTTTGTCATTTAATGTTAGATGTTAACAGTGGTAGCCCTTCTGAGCTCATCATCTCAAGTCTTTTTCTGTAGTTGTTAAGTGAAAATGCACTTTAAGGAACCAAATAGCTCATTATAATTGTTGTGTGGGTCACTTATGCATTACATGCTGCAAGTGCCTGTTTCTCTCCAATAGTTGTACAGAACTGCTGGTGACTATCCCAGGTGAAGATGTTCTAGGTCCAGTTATGGGAGTGCAGGTGGCTGGCAGGTCGGATCTGGAGAGTCTTGGGCTGAGGGATTCCCAAGTGAAGTGAGGTTTTGGTGAAGCATAGATTTATATAATGATGACCATCATAATAAATGATATATATAATTTTTATGACCATAAATGGTATCTGTGATTTTTATGACCATGTAATGATAATAAAAATATGTCCTGAGAATGTGGATGACTGCAACTGTAACCATTGCACAATCAAATATGCATTTATTCAAAAGAATGTTTTAATGACATAATTTTAATAATTCAGCTTTTGTGGGGGAAATAAATGATAATAATTGGCAGATTTCCTTTTGCTGAGTCCTCAAAAGCTAAGCAGCTTAAACAACCACAGCCTGTACTAAATTTATCTGTACTTCATGTATCTTTAATTTGCACTGAGGAAGAAATGCACTTAGCTTGGCTCCTTGCAGGGCATAGCATTACTGTAGCAATTGTTTAAATTCCTTACATTTCTGGAAAAGGAGTTTTTTGTCAATTGTACATTAAAAATGAATGAAACAAAAGCTCCCCTGAAGCTGCCAAATACTTTGTTTCTAAAGAATATCGATCTGGATTTTCCAAGTGAAATAAACAGAATGTTCAAAGAATACCCATTTACAGAAGCAAAGCGACCAAAATTCTTCATCTTAAAGACTAAAGTGATTGACTAAATGCAGTGACACTGCATAGAGTTTTGTTATGTTTTTTATCCTTGGCCACTTCTTTATATTCCAGATCCCACAGAATTAAAAAAAAGAATTGAACTGTTGGGGTTAGGTCTTAGCACTGGTGGCCTTAGATCTGCTCAGTAGCTCCTTTTTGTTGGACTCCACTGTTGAAAGAATTGTTACAAACAAGATGAAGTGGGTGTCAGGTTCCTGCCCAAGATAATTACTAATTAATTTGAACACAAACTGAGAGCAAACGTGCTGAAGCAAATGTAAGTGTATTTTTTCAGTGGTTGGCTCAGTGTGAAAAAGAATTTCATAAAGTAAAGCTTCGGCTTATTTGATTTCTCACCACCACCACTTTCACAGCCAGCAGATTTAAGTAAAATTACTTAATATGCCCAACTGCGAGCACAAAGCATCCATTTTGTTTTTGTGTTTAGTGTCTATGTACAACTCACTGTAATTTGGAATGAAGTACATGTTTATTCCAAAGAGAAAAGATTAGTTGTTTATGGTTGATACCACCTGCAGTTTTCCTTTAGATTACAGATGACTTGACTACATTTGGCATAGAGTAAATCTTAAAAACTGGACACCAGTGCTGGTTTGAAGCTGTAACAGACAGGTGTAGATATTCTAAGTTTCAGGAATGCCTGCTTTGAAGTCCACTGGTAGCTTAACTCTTGAAGTTCAGTTTTCGTTGGGGCCCAAATTGTTATTGTTAAGATGGCGTCACAGGTTCTGGGTGTGCTTAGAGATGCCATTCAAGCAGCTGAAATGGAGAGACTGACAGTTACCTGAGTGTGAAGCCCGAGGGCTGATCCTCACCTGGGTATTTCCCCTACGTTTCTTGCCCCTACGGCCTGCTTGTGAGACGTAAAACTGACTTACACCCCATAGAGCAGCCCTAAAGTAGGGGAGACTGTGAGGTGTTACTGCAGAAGTCAAGAATGTGATGATGACAGCCCTTCTCTGGGATGTGGTGTCAAATCTTGTACTGAAATTGAGCGGTGTGGGAACAGGAACAAAACTGTCATCAGCTGAGTAGGTGTTTTAACCTCTGCACTAGTGACCAAGTCAGCCTCAGCTTCGGCCAACTGAAAACATGCTTAGGAAGTTGGGGTGGTACCTCAGTGAAATCACCAGAAGCATCCAGGCTGTGTGACTGCTTCTGTGGGCAAATGCCTCTAAAACCTGTGACACTGAGTGGGGGAGGACCTATGATGAGAGTACTGGGTGGGGATCAGCGCCTGACTGCCTCCAAGAGATGAAGCTGGGCAGTTCTCCACTCACCTCATAGGTCTTTGAACACTTTTACTTAAGCATCTGACTCCCATACGGTGCTGTATACAGAGCTCTGGCATGGTTTTGGGCTGTGATTGCCACTGGGCAGCAGAGCTAATTTAAAAAAAGTTCTCTGAAGACTGAGCTGAAATCAGAGTTGTCATAAGATTATGCAGTTCTCTGCAATCACAGTTTTACTCTCTGTGGACAGTATTTGCTATTTTGCTGTGATGTGAAAATGCAAAACTGTTTTAATAATACTGAATTTTTGTTCCATGTTTCCATGGGTACTTTCAGAAAAAAGTAAGTACAGTATTGGTGATGTTGTGTTTGTCTGTGTGCATCTGGCATGCTTGATCGTACTGTTAACAACACTTTCCTCACTTGAACTGTGTAATTGATCACCAGCTGGTGACACGATCAAATTGAGCATTTCACACTAGCCTGATATGACATACTCTTTATAAGAACTACATCAGCAGTATGTGTGTCATGCAAAGAAAGGGCAGACTGCTGTAGGCAAAGTTAGGACAGCCAGAATATTTATGTTTCACATAAAATTTGGTACAGTGACATGCTGTAACTGTGGAAACTTTCCTAA
This sequence comes from Dasyornis broadbenti, assembly GCA_013397935.1. Classification (NCBI taxonomy): domain Eukaryota; kingdom Metazoa; phylum Chordata; class Aves; order Passeriformes; family Dasyornithidae; genus Dasyornis; species Dasyornis broadbenti. The sequence continues at coordinate 33,519 of VZRN01003166.1, read as the reverse complement.
CAGAGGTATAAATTAAACGAGGTGACTGCTGGTGCCATTCCTCCTGTCCCACTCTGTTTAGTGTCTGGTTTTTTAGCTATTCTTTCTTTGGTTTTCCTTTTCTCTCAAAGAAGAGGGGGTGAAATTCAGACTACAAAGCAGTGCTCAGTGACAAGCACCAGAGTAGCTGAGTGCAGTTTGTTCACTGTTCCGCACTTCAGTCTCGATCAAAGGCCTCCAGCTGTGGGGCTGTATGGCTTCCTTGAAGCATTACCCAGCAGGCAGTCACTGGGATCCACTGATCAGGCTGTGTCTGGGTGAATCATGTGCTTGCTGTCTCAGCAGGAGCCCATGCCCAGATATGGGGAGCAGGACATGACTGGGGTCCTGCAGTCTGGAGGGTGAAGGGGTGTGTGGTGAGAGGGAGATGTGACAAGACAGCTGTGCAGTGGCTGGCATAGAGTTGGTACCCAAGGATATCATGATGTTCCCACATAGATGAGGTCAGAGATCCCCACCGGTACTGTGCTACCCATGGCCTGTGCTCTGAGGGGTCACAGGACTGACCAGAATTACTGCTGCTCAAATGTGCTTGTCAGTTCCCTGGGCTCCCTTTGCTGGCTTCTCATCCGGGGAAATTCAAGTATCTGGAAAAGACTGTAGAAGTGAAATATAGTAGGGAGGGGTTGAGGCTGGAGGCACTTCTGAAGTGCACTTAGATTTAAGATAAACTTGGTGATCTAACAGACATCATACTGACTGAAAATGTGGTTTGTGGGCGCTTCTTTCTCTCAGTCACTGTGGTGATTTCCTGTTCTTCACCTTTTCCTTGTTCTTGGCAACAATCACTTGCATGGCAGTTTGGTCTGTGAAAAACAGTCTGCTTCTCTCAGGACACAGCAAAAGGGGATAAAACCCCTGGAAAAACTGTCAGGATATTGCTTGGTGCTCTGAAAATTATTTGTGTTCTGACTAGAAGAGCAAGAATTGGCATTTAAGTGTAAATTGAAGAATTCTGAGCTAATAAAGTTGTCTTAAGTTTTTTCTTTGGTCAAAACAATGATTTTCTTTACCGTAAGAGAGAAATTCCTTTTATTCTTGCTCTGAATACCTGTTATTCTCTATGTTGCTAATCATGTTCGTAGACACACAGCACCAGCAAAATGTGGAATGAATGTACAGAAGCCAAGCAAAAAGAAACTGAACATGCTATTTATCAGGTAGAACAGTCTTCCTCATCAGGTCTTAAACTCCAAACTCCAGCTCATTCCTTTAGAGGAATGTGTTCTAAAAGACCATGTTTTTAGCATGAGCTTAAAGAAGTTTTGTGGAAATGGGTTGCATTTGAGGAAAGTGCTGATCATATGCATCATGGGTTGAAGGGTTTGGAATAAAACATTTAGTTTAGATCCTTCTGAATTCTTATTGCTTCCTACAGTGACAGCTACAGTGACCTAAGTGATGACAGCTCTCCAGAAAAAGACTTTCCTTATGCTGACACAAGCTGAAATGCTTGTATGAGAGCACAGAAATGGATGATGCTACTGAGGTAAACTGAAATGTTTTGATACTGCTTTATGACACTGATTTATTCTAGACTTAAAAAGGAGATAAAGCTAACTTAATTCTCCCTTTTGTTTCAAGTCCCATCAGAGAGCTTGTGTCTTCTTTCTTGTCTCTAGAATTTAATTATTTTCCTCTTCTGCTGCTTAACTCCACAATTGAGATGTTAAAGTCTTGTAGGTGTTTTGGGTATATCTTATATGTAGGATGCTGTACAAAACCAAGTTGTGTTACTGTTTGAAGATATATTAAAGATACATTTTTAAATTATGTTTTATTTTTTGTGTCTTTGGTTTACAAGTTGGAATCACTTCAAGTACACTAGAGATAACTTTTAATTTTGCGTTAATATTCATCTGTAATGGCATCTGAGGCATTGATACCACAGACATCCCAACATAAATACTTGGATTTAATCTGCAGAGTAATAGAGATACAAGTTCTATAAAATTGTAGCTTTTTTTGCTATAGGCTTTGCCAGAGTGATGTTGGATTGATTGTTTATTCACTTGTAAACATGGCAGTCATAGATTTCCTTTCAGTTTGGAGGTTTTATTTCCTGTGAGGCACCTGATCTCTGCAGGATCTGGGCTTGAAACTTAGTCTTACTTTATTTTTCCTGTTCAGATTCATCAGAGCTGGGGCTGTTACGACACTCTTATCCATGCTTCTCAGTATTTTTGAGCACTTCTATAATGAGGGCAGAACTTTCCCCTCAGATTATGTCTCACATGGTGTAGACATTAAGCAGCTGTGCCAAACACACAATTAAAAGGCTACATATGAATGATGCATTTCTGCCTTATAGTCTCCTGATCAAAGTAATGGCATGAGATACTAGAAACTGGGGTTCAGTCCTTAGATGCATGGGTTTCTTCCGTGATTTTCAATTGAATTCTTTTTCACTCTCCTGTACCACATGTTAAAGATAATGATCCATCCCCAAATAATGAGAGCAAAGAAAAGAATGTTAAATGAATTAATGACCTGGTACATGTACATACAGTACTGATGCATGTCCTAAAATAATAAAAAAATTACAAGTAGACAAAATGTTCCTTTTACTCTTGCCTGGATTCTTCCCACCTCCAAACATCACAGTGGTTCTGTTTCTTGAGACCAGCACAAAGTACAGGACAGTCCCTTTGGAAAAGCCCTTGCTTTCCTCAAGTGGAATTTATGAATGGTATTTCCCTGTTTACTGTTACAGCATGACTTGTTCAGTACTTTTGTGATGCTTTTAAGTGGTTATCAGTAGCCAAACCGATTTTGTTTGAACGTTTCACTAGTGGATACGAATTGTATTCAACAGAACTACTCTAGAAAGGATTAAATAACTAAATCCGGATATAAAGAATGAGAGAAGCATTGGCTCATTTATTTTTATCTCATGGTTAATTCTACCCATTAATCAGAGCTGAACACACATGTAGACTATATTTAGCTTGTGGTTGTGCTTTATGCTTTGATCCAGATGAAATGCATCTACTTGTAGTATTTACACAGGACTACTTTGAAGTTAGTCAACAAATTTTAGTGAAAATTACATAAGCATGAAATAAAGTGAGTTACAGAAGAAATATTTTTAATAATTGATTTTTTTACATTTCATCTTCCTTCCTCTCCCTCTTTTTATGTTACAGAAACTTGGGAACAGTACAATATTGAGTAGAAGAAAGTAGAAGAGTAAGCTGCTTGCAGTTCTCATACTGTTTCTTCCTGTGCTGTTTTTATTACAGATGACAGTTTCACTGTTCTGTAGCAAAAACTGTTCTGTGTAAATGCTGTTTCTCTTCAAAAGTTACCAAACAGTTGTGCACCTTAGCTGTTAATATTCATCTTGTCCTATATTTCAGAGTGATCTCAGGTGAATAGGTATTAATTCACTAGTCCACAGCTCTTCTTGGTTTGAAGGAAGATTTGACTGGTTTCAGTTTGCCTTGGAACAGGAAGACAGAAGGCATTAGTTCTTGGGAGTGAGGGGGAATACACTAAAACATTTAAGAGACATTTGTCTTATTCTTGAGCAGTAGAAAACTGTTTCAGGGGTTTTTTTCCCTATTAAGCTTGTATATATATTTTTTTTACTTATTTTTGCTGTTCAGTATGTACAAATGAAAAACGGTTGCTGTGTTTCAGCTCTTTGTGATTATAATGTTGAATACAAGATTTTTCACTTTGCTTTTATAAGCAATTTGAGTTCACATAAATTCATTTGCTCTATTTCTCCTGAAAGTCTGATAATACTGAACATAATTCTGACCTACAAAATAACAAAAGTGATATTAGAAGGTGGTTTTGTATTTGGATTTTGTAAGAGAAGACGTAAATATGTTCATGTGTTAAATTCTAGTTTTGAACACTTGTGTGAAAGTTGTAGGAAAACCAGTCATAAACTTGGAGTGTTATCTGGGCTCCATCTGTGCCACACTCAGTTAATTGCAGTAAATAAGTATAAAGCAAGTTAAGTATGGTTTACCCTTGTTTTCCTGCATCCTGTGACCACTCCATCGTCATGGCACTTGCTCCCCCATAGAATGGAATGATGTGTTTTGATTCAGAAACCACAAGTTATTCCACTGCATCACAACTGCAGACAGCCCTATAAAGCCAAGGCTGGAGCCTGAACCACTGGACAGAAAAGGAACGTGAGAGGTGCTGTTCCGGCTGTAAGGCTGGATCCCATTAGCAGTGGGGCATTCACAAACCTGTTACAGAAGCTGAACCTGAGCTGTGTAACTGATGGGCTCCAGATGCTTGGAACACACTTTCCTATAAAGAAAAATTCTGAATTTTGAGCATTGTGTTTCATTTTGGTTTTGGGAAAAGTAACTTTCTTTAATTCATCAAAAGTTAAATATCTGCACAAAAATAAAAACCACCATGTTGCTTATTACAGCTTTGTAAACCAGCAAGTTTGAGAGCTTTGCATTGCTCTAGAAAATCTCAGGTTATACAGCCAATATGTCTTTTCACTAAGAGAAGCTTTAATGGTAATGAAACATAAAATACCTTTTTATGGCAGTACTTTTCTAAAGTAGTTTGTGAATACGTGCCTTAGAAATACTGACAGCAGAATTGGTGTCACTGTATGTCTTCCCCAATGAGAGACACTCGCCACTGCTTTGTGAAAAGTGAAGAATTTCCTAAGATTGTCTGTAATGTGCAAATGTAGTTTCAAAACATTTTCAATAAATTGTGTTATTCAGAAGTGTTTGGGTACCTACTAAAGAATCATGGTGCCAGTTGTGAACTGTGGTGTTAAGGAGAGAATTCATAATTTAATCAGGTCCCAGTTGTACTGTCTGTGAGAAACTCTGACTTACCAAAAAAAAAAAAAAAAAAAAAAGGGAGGGGACAAAAAGACATCCAGCCTGGAGTGTAGCTGGAAAGAGCACCCTTGCCAGTGCTCTTCCATGTAAAAGCAGTGTGCTGCCACAAGGGATCCATCTCATACTTGAGCTGACGGAAGCAGCAGCATGCCAAAATGGAAGAAGGCAAGCAAGCCTTTCCTAGGCAGATCCTGGGCTGCCTTATGAGTGTTGCCAGCAGGCTGAGGGAGGCAAATCTTCCCCTCTGTTTAGTCCTGATGAGGTCACACACGGAGTGCTGTGTCCAGTCCTGGGCTGCCCAGTACAAGAGGGACATGGACAAGCTGGAGGGAGTGCAGTGAAGGGCTACAGGAAGTTTGGTAGCTTGGTTGAGTTGGACCAGAAACTGTGCTTGTTTGTAAAGAAGGGGAGCAGCATCCCAGTTTGGATGGGACTGCAGGGTAGGTGTTGCACTTCACTGATTCTGTGGGCAGAGCTGTATCTTACTGGGTATGTCCAGTCAAGTATTGCATCTTGGCAGCATGGGCTCCTGTTTCACTGTCAGCTTTACAGGTGAGTCCTTTAGCGCCCGCCTAACATACTTAACATGCACTACCTTGAAGCTGAGGTTTCTTTTCCTTATTTAGCTGCTTGGAGAGATAACCTTCATGTGCTAGTGTGTAACACCTGCAGAGGTTGGATCTAATGGGGAGGATTTGCTTGACCAAACAGACTGTTCCTCAGTAGGGAGTTCTTGTGGGAGGGTGAGCCAGGTGCTGCATTAGATTGCTGTTTTTCTGAAGGCATATTAATATCGGATAGAGTGTGACTGTTGATTCAGCGTAGAACGAAAAAAGGCTTACTGTGACCCAGGATTCATGGGACTTTGGGATACTTCGGAAATCCTCTAGAGGCATCCAAGCCCTGACTTGCCAGGAAGACATTGGAGCTTTTGAGCAATACCTTAAAAGTAGAGGTTGAGTTCTCTGCAAGAACCTGTGTAAAGAGGAATTGCAGCCCCAAGCTAAAGGAAGTTTTCAGGAAAGAAAAGGCAGATTGTCAATAATCACAAGGGCAGGGGCTTGCTGCCCCAAAGGATGTGGAAGAGATAAGGGAGAGTCAAGTGTAAAAGCAACAAGTGACTTACCAACCTGAGCTGCCCTCCTCATGGGAGCTGTGTTACAGCTGCCATGGCAATGCAAATGGAAGTTTCTCCCCAAACTCTGTGTGTATCAATGACAGTAGGGAGTGTGGTTACAGCCTGGAGGCCTTCTGAGCTGGCAGCAAAGCCAGATCAGCACAGAAGTGAACAGAAGCTGTGGTAACCTATGTGGGACTAGCTGAAGCTCATTTCCCACAGCTTTGCTGTTTGCATATGTGAGGTGACCAAAATCTGCTGAGAAAGGGAGCAAGGTGGAACAAGGGGGGAATCAGAGTAACATTGCCCTGTGGAGAACACGTGGCCTCTTCCAGCATCCTGTGGAAACTTACTCAATGCAACCTGACAGGGAAAGCAAGCAAATGATAGAATTGTTTCTGTACCTAGGGCTGAATAACCCCTCATCCTTGCATACAAGTAGGAGGAGGCTTCTTCACTGGGACATCTGCATGGGAGTTGTGGTGTGTTTCTGTGCCTCAGCATTTTATCCCATACAGTGCTTAGGATTTCACTGCTAGCATAGTGAACTGGTAGCTGTTAGCTCTGTGATAACTTCCAAACTCTTCCTCTTACCACTTCACCCTGTCCCCACTGTTGACATGATTGGTGCTTTGTTGAAGGATTTCTCATTTTCCCAGGTACTAGCCTTTGTATTTTTCATGATAATGACCTTAATATCTCAGATATTTCTCCCTTTATGGGGTACTGCTAGATTTTTCAGGTATTCCATTGTGTCTGAATTGGTAACTATCAGGTCCTAACAAGGTGCAATGAATTATGAATGAATTAAGAATTATATGAAAAGAGTCTATGTATGTTCTACTATGCAGGAGGCTCATATTTGCATAGCTCCCCTAAAATTACTCAGAGTATCGACATCAGCATCTATTCGATGTCCAAAGAAAATGACTGTGTTGCCTCAGTTGGAAATTCATTCTGGCTAGCAAGTCCAGAAATGCTGATTTTCAGTCTCTGGTTGATTCTCTTGATTTTTATCTGTAAATATATTTTTTAACCTTTTTTTTTTTTTAATTTTTAATGTAAACTAACTTTTCATGGAACACAGAAGTGGACCAGTTCTGTTGTTCTTTTTTAATATACAAGTAAGTCATCTTCAGTACTGTTTGGTTTCTTACTCTTTAAAATACCTAATGGATTGCAGGATTTAACATTCTGCTGTGACCTAGCTGACCTACTCCTAGAATAAGGTCTATTAAAATGTCTTTCATCTTCTAAAAATTATGTACTTTAATCTTTACACTTTGATGATTTGTTTGTATATGGAATATTTTTTCTGCTTGTAACATCCTAATTAATTTGAAGAAATTGGTTGCCTTATTGGACTCCTGGCAACATGCTCTCACAAATTTGGATCAGAGCCTAGAAAACCAGCTTTTCCTGAAGTGTGGACAACATTCTGTGTTTTAGGAGTGCTCCTGGAAATGTAAGGCTATCTTTTCTACTTCTGTGGACCCTCAGTTAATAATTTAAGAAATTTAACAGTTGGAAGATGCTAGTGAAGTTAACAGTAGCATAGTTTGGATAATGTAAGGACTGACTAAAGTCTTGGATTAAAGCATTAATCCAAGACTACATATATTTAAAAGAATAGAATAGTCTACTCTGAGCTTCTTCATAATATATCCTCATCCAATAGCTGCTTCAATAAACCTCTGGTTTGACAGAGTCAATATGAGAAATAAAAATATGACCTCAGGTGTCTTTTTGTTTGAATATTACTTTTGCAACATATGAAACATGCTCCTCACTGCCTAAGTATAGATTTGCAATTTGGAGGAATAGTGCAGTTTTGGAGCAAAACCTCTTACTACATGTTATTGTTTTCTCACAGCAGCTGTTGTGCACCAGACCTCAGATCCTTTTGGAGGAAATAAAATTTGAAGATTCATTCCAAAACCTGGTGTGATTCAGTTCTGAACCCACCCAGGGAAGAACACTGCTGCAGGTGCCTCCAATGTGCATTCAGTGAGTGTGTGCCAGTAGAAAGCTTTCAAACAATGGAGAGTTCCTGTGATACCCAAAAATGTTTTCTATCCTATATGCGTATTGTATTCACCTTCCTGTCAGCCTTTTTTTTTTTTTTTTTTTCCCTGATCTTGGAAGCTTCCTCAAGCTTCCACACAGACACTACGCTCTGAGTTGCTGGGGATGTATTCTGATGTAAGAGAGAAACCAGGCAGCACAATCCTGGAGTCACCTGACCTGGCTCCTCTTTGAGCTTGGTACATGTCCTGCTTGGGTGCTGGGACACTACAAAATGCAGAATCACAGACAGTCTTTGTGGGCCATGCTTGTGCAAGCACCTGCGCAGCTGAATATTGATGCGTATATGTGAGCTACTCGCCTTATGCTCCTTTTGTACTCAGCAGACAAACCAGGAACTTTTCAGTCATCCTTAGCAGATCAGATTAATTGCCGATGGGTATTGGTTCTTTCTTGGCATGAACCTTAAAAAAGAGCCTGGCCCAAGTGGCTGAGATACCTATGTTTGGTCAGATGATTCTATTCCTGGTGTGTAGCTACTGAACTGGGAACTAATCAGTACCATCAGCTCATTTTTACTAATTAGCTAGATGTATCTGGCTCCCTTGGTTTTGGGGGCTCAGTTGAGCAGTCTCACTGCTGGACAGCCTGAACTTCCCCAGAGTACAATAATTCATTCTTCTCTTGGGCCTCAAACCCATTTTCATGTTAGTCAAAGCCTTGAATTTAATAATCCTTACTTGCCAAAGCCCAGCCAAGGCCCTGTCCCTGTGTGTCCCCAGTGTGGGTGCTCAGGTACACATCTCTGACTGCCCTTGCTGGGACCAGCTCCATGCAAGACTCAGTGGCAGCAGAATCTGTTGTCATCAGTTACCATGTAGTGCCTCCCTCCCTCGTCAAATAATCATCCATTTCCCAGAGCACTCCCCCGGCATGCAGGAGACATGAACAATTGCCTCCTGAATTTCAGAAGCAGCCAGGCCCCCTCTCCTCTGGGGGCTGCCTGCTCCACAAGGTTAAATCCAATTCTCAGTACCAATAGTTTATGGCTGTCACTACATTAGGGCAATCTGCAAAATCTGCCACTGGTCCTGTGTTGGGGAAACAGCAAGGATATGATTCTGCGGGTGAGGCAACAAGAGGTTCCTTGGGAGGGAGGCGGAGCATCTGAGCCCATGTCTTTAGACTGTGTATGAATTTTAGGTAGATACTGAACAAAAGACAGAAACCATCATTGGAAAAGGAGTTAGAGCACAGGACTCCCATTTGTTAAATCAGTGCCATAACAAAGAGGCTTTCTGGTTTTGGACAAGTAAGTCTTGAACCCTCTTCTCTGGGGTGGCACAGACTGAACAGGAAGGAGTGACAGCACCTCACCTCTTTTTTCTCTCCTATGGGTGGGAGTTGCTGCATCATTGCTTTGTCCATCCAGTTATTGTCCCTGCTGGCTTGAAAAAGCTTGTGCTTCTGCTAGTGCCAGCCTCAGGCACTAGCTTATTATCTTTTCCTCTGCTGGATATGCTACTCATCGTCTGTCCTACCCAGGATTTTAATTTAGTTTATTCCAAAAAGGGATAGAAGGAAGCTTGTACACATAAAAGGAAACTGTTCTCAGCATAGTTCCAATGCCTGGAAGAGCTTGAACTCTTCTTCACATACCTGCCTAATAATATGCCTTGATTGAGTCTCTAGGTTTGAGAAATTGAAAAGGCATCCAAAATTTTGAACAGTCGAAACATTGACTTCTAAGGCTTGTGGCTAGCTAATATACTTTCCCTGTGTCTAGTCTTGGGAGCATAATGTGCCATCTTTTGCAGTTTGATCAGTGCCAGTATATAGTTGAGTGTAAAGCAGGTTCACAATTTAAAGTTTTTTCTATTTATGTTATCTTACTGCCAAACCTGTACTTACAAACATACAGGGATATCACTCTTAAGGACATCTCCTTTCAGTTTTACATAAGCTTTAAGAGAGAAAGGTTTTGACTAACAAAGATTTCTCTCCAACTCACTGAAGATACAGAGCTCTCCTGGCTACATGAAATTAGATAGCAACGAAATATTGTGAGCAGGAGAGAACCAGACCTCCTGAGGGGCATGAACTAGGAGATTTGCTACTCACATAACTAAGTGAATTAGGGATGAGATTATACTTGTAATGATCTGCTTTTTACTCAGGGTAATGCAGTTCTGAGTTCACTGGGGAACAAAGACATGATTGCTTGTTAATTTGAGAAGTGTGTAGAAGAACTCCTGGGATTATTTTATTTGAGACTTTTGACAGAAAGCTTACTAGGGTAGGTCAGAGGAATCCCATGAAGTTCATGCTTATGTGCTTTTTATATTTAATGTTGCAGTGCTGCAAATGTAAAAGTTTAACCAAGAGCAGAGCTTAAAATACGACTGTGTAAAGTAAAAATCTAGGTACAAAATAAAAAGTGCCAGTGGCAGTCCTCTGAAACTTCTTTTTTTCAAGATGATATGTTAAACATCTGTTGGTTATTTCATTGTATGAGAAGACTATGTGAGCGTGAAAAGGATAAAAGACCATTATCCAGTCTTTTTGTTTTGTTCTTTAACAGTAAGGAGTCTTAATTTACCAGGCTGCTAATATATGTAATTTTTATTTCTACTGTACAGGCTTGAAAAATTCTGGTGATATTTGCTGTAGTATTCTGGAACATGAGCCTGATAAAAGAACAAGTGTCTGCTGCTGTCTGAACTAATACCCTGTGCTTTGCTGACTCTTTGACACATGGGTTAATGCTTTGGCTGTGAAGTTAGAGGAGAAGCCAACTTGATGGCAGATGTAACTGTCTTCATGAAATGAAAGTATTTATTTAGCAGTGTTTTGACAAACATTTGGGTCATCTGAAGGACAGCTTGTGTACCTGAAATTCAGTTTGTTTTTTCCAAGAATATATCTTGACCTAATAAAAACACTGCTTCATCCCAGCCTTCTGCAGAGCCTTCCTACACTCCAGCAGATCAACGCTCTGCCCTGCACAACGTGGTATCATCTACAAATTGAGGGTGCACTTGATTTCTTTGCGCAGATCATTGATAAAGGTATTAAATAGGACTGGCCCCAGTAATGAGCCTTGAGAGACCCCACTAGTGCCCGGCCACTGGCTGGATGTTTCTGCATTCACCACCACTCCTTGGTCACAGCCATCAGCCAGTTCTTAACCTGGTGAGGAGTGCACCCATCCAAAGATGAGCTGCCAGCTTCTCCAGAAAAATGCAGTGAAAGACGTATCAAAGGCTTTACTGAAGTCCAGGTAGACACATTCACAGCCTTCCCTGAATCCACGAGGAAAATCACCTTGTTGTAAAAGGTCAGGTTGGTCAAGCAGGATGTGCCTTTCCTAAATCTGTGCTGGCTGGGCCTGATCCCCTGGTTTTCCTGTATGTGCCATGTGATGGCACTCAAGAAGAGCTGTTCCATGACCTTTTCCAGCACTGAGGACAGGCTGACAGGCCTGTAGTTCCCTACATCCCATCTGGCCCCATAGACCTGTTAGCATCTAAGTGGCACAGCAGGTCACTAACTACTTCCTCTGGATTGCAGGGTGTGTATTCTGCTCCCCATCCTTGTCTACCAGCTCACAGGGCCAGTTGCCCTGAGGATAACCAGTCTTTCTGTTGAAGATTGGGACAAAGAAGGCATTTTTCAGCCTTTCCATCTCAACCTTTCTCTCATCCTCAGTTACATTGTTTGCCTCCATATCCAACAGAAGATGTAGATTTTCCTTAGCCCTCCTTTTGTTTTTAATGTATTTTTAAAACCACTTTTTATTATCTTTCACAGCAGTGGCCAGATTGAGTTCTAGCTGAGCTTTTGCCTTTCTAATATTCTCTCTTAATGACCTAACAGCATCCTTTGTACTCTTCCTGAGTTGCCTGCCCCTTCTTCCTAATACTGTAAACTCTATTTTCTTCCCCTGAGTTCAAGGGAAATCTTCCTGTTTAGCCAGGCTGGTCTTCCCCACTGGCTTATTTTTTGGCACATAGGGATGAGCTGCTGCTGCGCCTTTAAGATTTCCTTATTTAAAGAATGCCCAGCCTTCCTGGACCCCTGTTTTTGTTAAGGGCTCTTTCCCAAGGGACTATCTGAACCAGTGTCCTGGACAGGCCAAAGTCCACGCTCCGGAAGTCCAAGGCAGAGGTTTTGTTAATCCGGTTCCTTACTTCACCAAGAATTGGAAATTCTTAATCATTCCATGGCTCCTATGCCCAAGACAGCCTCCAACCACCACATCTCCCACCAGTCCTTCTCTGTTCTGTTCTCTGTTCTTAAGTAGCAGGTCCACTGCGCTCCTTCCCTGGTCGGGTCACTTACCAGCTGTGTTATCTTCCACATGCTTCAAGAACCTCCTAGACTGCCTTCTCTCTGCTGTGTTGAGTTTCCGGCAGACACCTGGCAAGTTGAAGTCTCCCACAAGATCAAAGGTTAGCAACAGTGAAACATCAGCTGCTTGTAGAATAATTCATCCATGTCTTCTTCCTGGCTGGGTGGTCTAGAAGAGACCCTCACCAGGATGTCAGCCTTGTTGGTGTTCCCCCAGATTCTCACATGCAACCACTCAACCTTATCGTCACCATCCTTGGGCCTATACAGTCAAGACCTTCCTGAACGTACAGAGCCACCCCAGCACTGCTCCCTTCTCTCCTGTGCCCTCTGAAGGGCTTGTAGCCTTCCATGGCAGCATTCCAGCCATGGAATCATCCCGCCATGTTTCCATGGTGGTGACTACGTCCCAGATTTCCTGCTGCACAATGGCCTCCAGCTCCATGTGCCCAAATGCAGCTTCCAGCTTCAGGTGCCCAAAGGCAGCATTTGGCTTTCTCCTTTCAGCTAAGCTGAAAATGGTGAGGAAAATGTATGCTAAAGTGGCATTAAGAACCTGATTGCTTTAAAGCTAAATTACCATAAAGGATCTTCTACTGCCAACTGACTATTAAAAATTTCTATATTACGGTGAATCTGACAATAAAAGTCCAACTTTGGAGAAAGACCTTCTGTCTATTTATTCTATTTATAGAGGACTGAGGTGCTATCACAGGATAACCATTTTAGTTGCCTGAATTAATAATTATTTAATAATGAATTTGTTTATTAAGAATCCAATTCCAGAACACAGTCCAGAATTTCCTCTCCCCTTGTGACATGAAATACCACTATTTTCTTCCTAGTTTTAATTTTTCTACTAAATAAAAAAAACCTTATTACAAGTGAGCTTTTTAAAAAATAATGTGTGCTGGTCATGTTCTTTGTAGGGCAATTTGTTATTAGGGGGAACCTGGGACCTTCTTTCTTTCACACAGTCTGGTTGTCCTTACTATCAACAGGGGATTTTGCTATTTATTTGTAAGAGAATCCAGTCTGAAAGTAAAATAAATATATGCTTCAGTTCTTTTATATACTGTTTTCTTTAGTCATCTAGAAATGGGCCATATCATAATGACGCATTCTTCTGCATTTCCATTTGTTTTCAGTCACTGCCTCTAAGCAATATATTTTGGCTCCAGTTTACTTCCCACAGCCTAGAAGACTAGAATCTCATTTTGGCTTAATTGAAAGAAAAATGCCATGAAAACTGTGAAAAAGAATTCCCTAGATGTAAAATCCTAGCTTTGTTGAATTCAAGTACTAAATCCTGGCCTTGTTGAATTCAAATACTATGGAGTAGGTTTCGCCTTGATCTACTTCTAGTGTAATCTTCATTAAACACGGTGTCTGTACTGAGTGCCTTTCCCATGCAACCAAAGGTGATTCTGCAGCTGAGGTGTTATCTGTATCTGTCCCCAGTGTTCTAGACAGCTGTGGAAGATGTGTGTTTTGGAGCACACTGTGTCCTGTTCAAGCATTCTCTTTGCCGTCAGAGATCGGGGTGACCCCCAGACCCATTTCCTGTGGCTTCAGACCAGAAGTGCTTCTGCCAAGGCTTGCTTTGGTAGCAGTGTAGCCAATGCAGTTGCCCAACTCTCTGGTGTCCTTTGGCAGTAATAACTGCCTTTAACCTAGGTATTTCTGGCCTATTTCCACAAAGTTTGGAGGAATTTAACTTTTCTGACATCCATGTTTCTTTGTTGCACTTGTTTGAAATTTCCTGACACTTGTGGGAACTGACAGACTGGGGAAGAGACGGGGAAAAATGCTGCAGTCTCAGAAATATTTTTTTCTTGTGAAACAGGACAAAAATTATTGCTATAATTGTATTTTTTAAACATCCTGAATTTTTTATTACAATCACAGCCTTATGGCATGTCAGTGTGACAGAGCTCTTATCATAAAGACCCTATCATCTGTTTTAACAAGATAGACAGTAGAGATGAGCAGTTCTGAAGTGTTTAATGTATCACTTTAGAAACAATTACGTTTTCTGAATTGGAGTCCAGAAACAGCCTACTGTTATGTATGCTCATAGTCATTTCCACTTAGTGCAGATTTGAAAATCCAAATATTGAATTTGGTTATGTGTAACGTATTTAGGGGGAAAAGGATATTAAAAAAAATCTGCAAGTGTTAGTCTACCCTATGTAAAACTATATCCCAAAGGCCAAATTACACTATAATTTTACTTAAAAATGCAATGAGCTGTAAAATAGGCAATTTTTATGCAGCTGAGCCCTCAAGCTTATTCTTCCTTCTAAGGCACTGCTTTCTTACTGTGGAAAGAAACAAGTGAATAATATACATTGCTTTTTTTAATGTTCATTATGCTGCTATCATTTTTGAGCAGGGAGGACAATGAGGTAATCTAAATGATATAGATCACTTATTTTCTTCCCTAATAGGAAAGATAATGAATGGCTTTGTTTTGATGGCTTTGTTGCCTGCAAGATAATGAACTATCCCAGCACGGATTTCATTAGACTTTCTCTAGGCTCACTAGGATACACCCATTAAGAGGCCAGATCTCCTCTTCAATGTATATGGAACCAGATATTATAAAGATTTTAGCACACTGTGAAAATCTGGGCATAAGTGTCACCAAAAGAGTTTCTGGGTCTTTAGATCAAGGCTGGCTTTGGCCATGAGAGACACAGAAGCACTAATGCAGTTTATCAAAGTGAAATGGCTCATGATGCCATAGGTATGAGGCTATGAGAGCTTTGGCATTTAAACTTCATCATTATTCACAGGGTTCAGGGCTAGAGAGCATGTTCTGCTTAAATATCCAAATCCTTGCTCTGGTTTCATTTGGTGGCTTTCAGGGGGTGGGGCACAGAGCACACAGGTCTGTCCTGTCACCAGCAAACCGCTCCTATGGAGAGAGTCGAGCATCTGTGCATCAGGACAGCTGCAAGGAAGGAGTCCTTATGGTATTAACTGGGGAACAGTTTAGCCACCCGGGGTTTGAAAAAATAAGGTTATAGTTATAGTCCTTCAAACAGCCATGTTGTCTGTATTCTCATCCCAAGGATGAAAGGAAGAGACTAGGACTGGAGGGAACAGAGACATATAAGCCCCATGAGACTTTTTTCTGCTAAAGCTTCATGTCGTTATAATGAACAGCTGCATTTTTTATTTCTAAAAGGATGGCAACAAATGCATGTTGGAATAAGACCAGGAAGACACATTGTATGAAAAAAAAAAAAAATCTCTATTTGATTCTTACATGAATAGAAGATGTTTGGAGCTGGAAGTAAGATAACTCAGAGGGTAAGGTTATGCAGTGACTTTAAAAGGCTGTCAATTTGTCATATTTTTCTTTCTTTTTTTTTTTTTTTTTGACAATTGTTCTTTGGGAAAAAGCCCGACACAGTTCTGAGGTTTAATATATGCCTTTTGGATGGAAGGGATCAGGAACCATAGGAGGCCACACCTCAGAGATGAGTTGCAGTAAGCAAAATAAAAAGAGATGAAAGCTGAGGAGAATTTGAAGGCATCAAGGTAATGGGCTATGCCACAGCCGACGTTTTATCATTTCTTTCTTTTCTTCTTGTGATCTCTGCAATAGATAATTACTAGCTCCCATTAGTGATTATTTTCTTGTATCAAAGTGTTATAACAATGCTCCAAATAAAATAATTGGCAGCAAATCTAAAATGAACTAGTGCAGGGGAAAAAATTGTTCATACTGCTTGCTGTAGTTTCCTTAAGGTGACCTTACACTCTCTAAAGCCAGATGTGCCTGCCAAGGGAACAGAATCACAGGTGTGATGCCTGCCTGGGCTTTTATCTCCTGAGGTTCCTTCTTTGCCGTGGAACAACTTACGTGAGGGGGTCTCAGCCAGGCTTGACTACTGCACTACCAACACCATTAAATGCTGCAATTTGAGATGAAGAGAAGAAAGTGGGTTTGTGTTCTCCCCTCCCTCTCCTTATCTCCTAATGCCCTGAAATGGGATTAGTCCTTTGCTATGTCTGAAACCACAGAAATAGTTTTCTAAAGGAGGCTGTGGAACAGTCCTTGCACCATGGCTTTCCCCCAAGACGGGAGTCAGTTCAAAACCTGCCCAGAAAAAAAACCAGGTTATCTGACAGCTAGCATAGATTGAAACAAGATTTCTCATTTTCAACCTAATTTGTGAAGAGTGAATTGAGATTCTTAGAATTAAATGTGTCTCCAATTGTTTCATGGCTTCTTTCCCACCAGTGCAGGTAGGGAAGCTGAAGGGACATGGTGTAATACTTAAAATACCTGTCTTCATGACAGCTATAGAAAAGTAGCAAACACATCAGGGGCTCTGTCTGATGGAACAAATTAGCAGGGATGCCAGGTTGGACTGCTGGCTGAGCTTCTCATCAGTCACAGCTCTGCATGTCTGATTCACTATTGTACAATGACACCTGCTTTTTAAGAACACTAAAGCTAAATTATTTTGAGATGAAACTAAGAGAGAGAGTTGCCTGTCTGTGTGCTGCATTCTAATACTTTCCCTGTGTCTGACCTTTTTTGTCCATGCAAATTTATGTCATTTTTTTTACAAAGTGTGACTTAAATCGTGTTTGAATTGCTTTTGTTGGTTTTTTTCATGCGTTTTCAGAATTGAGATTCACAGGAGAGGAGACACATGGAATAAGCTGGCCTTCCCCATAACAGACAGACATTATAGGGAACCCTAATATGAATAAAGAGTGGAGATTACTTTGTTCTTCTCTCTGTGTTTGTATGCCACCCAACATTTCCAGCCCAAATGTTTGACAAATATGGAAACACAGCAGCACCTGTGTTTTCCTCATTTTTCTTTCTTTTTTTTTCTATTTTTATTTTTTTTTTGGTATTACTAGGACTAAATTTTGGCAGCAGACAGATGCTCTGGGACATAAACTTTGTGCTAAGCATTTGCACAACATAAGTTGAGGTTGGAGACAGATGACTCCTGCTGGAATACCTGTGATGATTTCAGAGGTGATTGCTCCCCCAGGTGGAGCAAACATGAGGTATTTTTGTCCACCTCAGGGCAAGGTAAGCCAGAGCAGGTTAAATTGTCTTCTAGTGAATATTAAATCAACATAACAGCTGGTCCAGGACTGACTAAGGAGAACTCCAATCAGTTCTCCTCATTTGGCTGGAAGATGTTCTACTCCAGCAGGGAAGTGATTAAAAATGGTTCAACAGTAATTTCTGTAGAGCATGTATGACCATGGTTCTATTTCCTTCTGCAGTCCCCACCCCAGGAAATGAGTAGAAAGATTTTGAAGACAGTCCTTGGAAGGCTGAATTTCTCAAATCAGAAATAAAAAAACCCCAAGCCCAAACCCACAGCAAGTCAGATAATAAAATGTTCATTTTTATTTCTTCCCTAGTGGCCTGAAAAGATTATTAGAAAGGTCATCAAGGTCTGCTCTGACAGCTACTCCTAAGCTCAGTGGGACTTAAATGGGTTAGGAGAGAATTCCCTTAGGCATTGTGCAGACAGAGTTATTGATGGCTTCGTTGCCTGGTTGGATAAAGCTTGGCTGCCTCTTCTGTTGTGGGCCAGGAATAGTCAGCACACATGCTAGAAGAGAAGATGATTAATAGCAATTAATGTATTTATTCTGCCTTACTGACATTTTAATATGTATTGATTAGAACTTTGCTTTTATAAGAAATATTCATCTTTTTTCTGTCATTCACAGCAGTATTTTCTCCTGCCTAGTGATGTGCCATATCCTCTGCTTCCTTCCAGTCCCCCTTCCCCTTCTCCTGACTTTCCTCATTGCATTGAGGAACTTCTTGGACTGCATTGAAGTTTCTTTCTGGCTTGCACCCAGGGAACTTTGTCCACATGGAAAACACCTTGGAGAGGACACTGATGTGTGTGAGCGCCTCCGTAGAATATGGACTTGACCCACCACCTGGGTGCTTGTCTCAACACTAAATCATAGGATGGTTTCAGTTGAGAGGGACCTTTAAAGCTCATCTAGACCAAACCCCTCTGAAGTGAGCAGAGACATCTTCAACTAAATCAGGTTGCTCAGAGGCCTGTTCAGCCTGACCCTGAATGTTTCCAGGGATGGGGCATCCACCATCCCTCTGGCTAACCTGTTCTAGTGCCTTGCCATCTTTACAGTCAAGAATTTCTTCCTAATACCTAATCAAAACCCAATTCAGTTTAAAGCCATTACTGCTTGCCCTTATCACTACATACCCCTGTAAAAAGTTCCTCTCCATCTCTCTTGTAGCTCCCTTTAGGTGCGTTCCCCTTTTAGGAAGATGCTATAAGGTCACCCCAGAGCTGCCTTCTCTCCAGGCTGAACAACCCCAGCTCTCAGCTTGTCTTCATGGCAGAGGTGCTCCAGCCCTCTGATCATCTTCATGGCCTCCTCTGGACTCACTCTGGCAAGCTGATGTCCTTCCTATGTCAGGGATGGCTGCACTATTCCAGGTAGGGTCTCGTGAGAGCAGTGCAGAGAGCCAGAAGCCCCTCTGTCACCCTGCTGGTCACATTGTGTTTGATGCAGCCTGGGATACAGGGGTCTTTCTGAGCTGCAAGTGCTCTTTGCCAGCTCATGTCCAGCTTTTCTTTGGATACTGGTGATTGCCCTGACCCAGGTGCAGCACCTGCACTTGGCCCTGTTGAACCTCATGAGGTTCCCATAGCCCCAGTCCTTGAGCTTTTGTTCCTTTGGCTCCTCTTCTTCCTGTCCCAGGCCTAGGTCTGAACCTGCTGTACGTGGCCAGTCTTTTTATTTCTTGTTATTTTGGTTTGCATCCCTTATTCATAAAGAGCTGGTCCCTCCCTCGGGTTTCTTGAGTGCCACCTAAGGTACAATTAAGTATAAATTCTTTGTTTATCCCAGGTAGGTCCCAAATGAATCACAGCTGCTGTTCAGGGAAGTTTCTCAGTGCTTCTGCATGTTGAGAGGTTTCCTGAATTGTGTCAGTGAGGGAGATGGGTTCACTGTCCTCAGGGAGGGCTGCACTTCTGGGCATTGCAGCTGTCAAACTCTCCAGAGCATCTGTGGACTGTCGGAGGACTGTGAAGCTTACCTGAGTTTAGCTAGACCCTATGGGAAGCACAGTTCCAGTTCCTGATGCTAGCTTCCACTTTCTACTGCATTTGAAGTCCGTCCTTTGAAGCAAAGGGTAAGAAGGTGGAAATAAAAGTCCTGGAAAGTTACATGGCCAAGCTGTATCCTCTTCACTGCTTTGATTCTTGGAAATGGTTATACTCTTCATGCTAAAATTTTCTGGAAAAATTAGTCAGAATTAGATATCACATATGGACAATTTCAGCTCAGACAGATGAAGTTTGCAAGGAATAATTAGCTCAAAAGCAACTCTTCTAATATGAAATGTCCAGCCACTTTCCTAACAGGCAGCACTACTAAATTTGTTATGACTAATCCTTGCTATTGATTTTGTTGGCTGGTTGTAGAAAGACAGTTTGTCTGACTCCAGTAATTAAATTTAGTTAATTAGAATAAATGGCAATGCCATTTGTCAGGATCACTGCTTACTTGCCTGTTTTCTTGTTTTGTGCACAGGTTCTCTTATGCTGCTCCAAGGACCATCAGACCATGAAAAAAAGTTCCCACAAACTGATACGGTCTTTTTATATCTGAAGCTGTCTCTTTGCAGTAGCTAAGCCACGCATTTAAGTAACCATATTGTATGATTTTCAAGACTTCTAGTGGGAACTGCTTGCTAAAATATATTTATTGTCTTGCAGACAAATATTGTCTCTATCCAGCAAGGGTATTTTAGCCATGGTTCTACTAGTGCTGAGTGCCACACAGTACTAGACCCTCATCTTAAGAAGATAACTGTATTGAGTGGGTGTTTGCTGTTACTTAGTGAGTCCAAGACTATGGAGATAAACTTCAGAACAAATGAGATGGAGGGGCCTAGATTTTGTAACCTTGTCGGAAGTCGTTCTCTGCCTGGACATGCCTCTGTTTTGATGCTGGGTTTAAGAGCTGTCTGTTAAAGGCCATTTTAAAGCAGTAACAGCATAGATTTTATGCTATTCCTGATTGCCCTGTTTTTCAGTTCCGAAGGCAGTGGGCTAAATTTTTTTCTGAGTATTGTCGATAAGGCTACACTAAAGGGGTCTCAGTGTAGAGGCAGAGATGGAAGAAGGTCTTTCTCCCCTTGCTTCTCTACAGGGAGGAGATTCAATCAAGGCATTATTTTGATGTATCTAGAAAATGGGAAACTTGTGTTGTTCACAAAGGGTGATGCTGATTAGGAGAGAATTGGAACATTGAGTGCTCAGCTGGAACAGGAACAAAGGAGAGGTGACGAGCCTGTGATGTGATTCCACAGTGAACATTGCAATTCAAGGTCATACAAGGAGTTCTCCTGCCCCAGCTCTTCACTCCAGTGTAATCTTTGATCTCATCTCCCTGTTCTCTTCCTCCAGGGATTCAGAATCCCTCCCCTATGCCCTGCAGGGACCCAGCTCCATAATAAGGCAGGGCTGGGAACCAGGAGAGCTGCCTTTAGAGGCAGGTGGTGAATGCACAGCCCGTGTTCTGCCCTTCTGCTCTGCTGCTGAGCGCTAGGATTTGCTTGTGCAGTCAGGAATTCAGAGGCTCTGGGGCCAGCTTGTGCCAAAGGCAGCTGGGCTGGGCTGTGTGCCGTGATGCAAGGCAGGGCGTAATGCCTCTGTTCTGAACACTGCATTTCATTTGGATGTACATGCCTGAACAGTGCTGGGACTGCTGGGATTACATTTGTGGAACGCCACAATGCAGTCACCGTGGCAGAGTGCCTGTAGCAGGCTGAACCTGTTTCTGCCCCCTTTCTGTGTGAGTCCTTCAAAGCCTAAGGTGTGCTGGGAAGTGCACTAGGTGTTCTCACAAAAAGCCAGGTAAGACATGCTCAAGTAATGTTAACCCTTTGCTGAGGTGCATTTTATTAATGAAAATACAGCATATGAGATGATTCTATCTCAGCCATACTAGTGGATCTAAAAGGTCTTTTGGTTCTGTCCGTATGGGCCTCAGACAAATCACATGTCCAGCCTTCCTTAAGGAAGATTTTTTTTCAAAAAGGTGCTTGATGCCAAAGGCAACCTGTCCTTACAGCCGTCTGCATCAATCAATGGGATAATTGGTGACTGGCCATGAAAAACAAAGTAAAGACTAGAACTAGGAGCACAATCTGAGGAAAGGGATGCTTTCCAGGGCATCCGTGGAAACTGAGGTTAGTTTCTAACACCCTGTGGTGTGCTAAGAGTCTATAGCAACCAGCATGCAGAGAGCTACTTGGCTATTTCTGAGGTCAAATCAAGCTTCATGTACTGCTGGCTTCTCTGGGCCCTGTAGATGCCCAGGGAAGCTTGGAGGCACCACTGGTAGCTGCTATGGTGTGGTGGTTGTAATATGGCAAGAGAAGAACCCTCCCAGGCAGAAGAAACCTCCCCGCTGGTTTGCAAGGCTGACTACTGCATATGCTACCATTACTCTTCTTGCTCAAAGGACAGTCCAACAGAAGAGCTGTACCAGGCTTCAGACAGGCTGTGCCTGGTTGGATTGATCCCCAACCTGGAAAATCAGAGCTGTCTAGAAGAACCAAAGAGAGAGGAAGACTCATTCTCATCTTAACTCCCACAGGACTTGAGCTTTCTTTGCACAGAGTTGTCAGCCCTTGGTGCCTTTGGAGCTTGGGTTTAGTTTGCCCTCTGCAATGGGCGCTATTCCACAGGGTCTGAGCAGGGCTGGATTGGTGACAGTGGCAGGATCCACCAACAGTTCCAGAGGAACAAAGGTAGTGAGTCAGGGCCAGAATCAATCTGGCAGCAGCAGAGACACTGTTGCAATGGGTGTTTGAGGTTTGCACTAGACGCAGAGCCAGGCAGGACTGGGACGTGGCAATGACCAGGATGCTGAGTGGCAAGGGATACCACAGGGAACAGGGACCTGTGGTGTTAGCCCCGGCAGGGCCAGGAAAGCTCCTGGTTTACACGGTTCAAATCTTAACATATGTCTTTCTCTAAAGGAGTTTTACAGTGTACAGTTTTGTAACAAATATGTTATTTTGACCAGATGCTGATAAGGTGAAATATGAGTCAATGCACACTTAAAAAGTAGGTTTACTTTTCTGAAACTCTTCAGTACTACAATGAAGTGCAGTACAAAATATTAAGACTCTGCTCAAATGATGTCATTCTAGAAACAGTACCACAACATCTTGACCACCCAATTAGCTTCCTCAAACCAAGGTTACCTAATTTATTTATTTATGTATTTATTTATTTATTTATTGTAAGGAATAAGGAACAAAATGTGCTGAAAACAGTGTTGAACACAGAATCTTGTATTTCTCATAATCTATAAATGCCATTCTCAGGACCTTGGTGTATGCACTTATTTCATTGTGCAGGTGCATGAAACAGTTCTGGAATAGTTCAAGTGTGGTAGAGAGGATTGCATGAGCAAATTCCTGTAACCCTGGCAACATCTTGTCTTGAAAACCTCCTGCTTCTTCCTTTGTATGCCTTGTTTCTCTTAAATCTAGCAACTAGGTCAAATTCTCTAGTTCTCTGACGTGTGAAGCTGAATGCTTCAGGTGATTATAGAGACACTTGTAAGAAAGGCAATGAGAAAGGCTTTTTGTGCTAGTTCTAACAAAACAAATGTACTATTGTACTGTGTGATTTGCAATTAATTCACACACATCTTTGGCTGTTTTTCCCCCTAGTGTGTATATCTGTGCTTCCTTGTGTGAATGCATTTGAGTAGACTAATATTTGAGTACTTCTCCAAGTTAAAAACATTTTAAGAATTGCAATATGAATGAGGAAACTCCCTTCTCAGATGTAGAATGAAGGATCATGGAAAAAACAATGAGGCACAATTTTTCTGGATTTTCTCCGTATATTTCTCTGTATAGAGAAACAGGCATTCTTTAGACTGATCAGATAAAAATGAAAGAGCAGATCTACAACAAAAAAAGATAATTGAAAATCAAGATTATGACTGCAGAAAAATGTCACTCATTTACACTTTGTAATGTACTTTAAAGCAAATAAAAAGTTTATTCAGCAGAATAGGTGCCCAAAGAGACATATTACATCACAAAAAGATAGCCTTACAAGTACTTAAATATTCTTGTTTTCAACCTAGTAATTCTTAACTTGATGATAAAGTACGCCAATTCCCATAATCAACTCTGAATTCAAAATGCTGCATGCAGTCAAACTAGAAATTTAGGCAATATTCATCCCATAATTCTAGATTTATAATTAAAGGCAAGGAACTAGATGGGGAATCATATAAAACACAACATTGATTTGCCATCTGTTGACAGTAGATTTTGTCAGTCTAACCTAATGCATATCCCTCATGATTCAATTAATTTTTGATAAGAGGGCAGTGAAATAGCTTCAATCAGCCTGGACTTCAGTAAAAAATTTCCTCACTGGATATTATTCATAGGGCTGGAGTTTTGTGTGTTAATTTGTATACGATAACTAAGGAAATGTCTGATAAGCAGATAGCAAGGGGCTTGCGGTGGAGGGGAACTAATAAACAGGAGGAAAAACATAATTCCTGGGGTACTGGATGTGGGACTCAAAAATATCTTAGAATTTGGCAGAAAAAGTAGAAACGTGCTGATGAGTTCTTGGTGGTAACAGCTGGGGGTTAGGAACACTAAAGGAACGAAAGGATGACCTTAAATCTTGACATAATAAAGAAATAATGACATTATAAAAGTCAAAATTACAAAGTTCCCAAGTAGTTAAAATTCCTGCTGTAAGCTGGAGTTCATCAGCTGGAAACAAAGGAAGAAGGAACAAGACTTGGTTATTCTAAGCAGATGAAGGGTGAACAGGTTGAGATGCAACTGTGAGAAGGCCACAAGGGGCCTGTGGCTGGATCAGGGAGAGTACTTCCAGCAGACACTGGAAAAGTCTTATTTACCCTCTGTGAACCACTGGTAAGGTCCCACCCAAAACACAGCACACGGTTGTGATGATCTGCCCTTTCTGAAGAGGAGTAAGAACAAGGGAAAGAAGGAGAGGAGAATCAAAAGAAAGGAAAACTCATTTTCTGTCAGCTAACCAAAGGCCCTCAGTGCATTTAACTGACCTAAATGCTGATACAAGAACACTGGAAATAAACAAGGACAAGAATAATTTCCAAGTGGAAATGAGCCCAGTGTTCCTAACCAGTAGCTGATCACTGATATGAGTAAAAAATAAACTTAAATACTTGTCTCTTTATGGAAAAATGTGTGTGACATGGCTAATAGAGATAACAGAAAACTAGATCTGGTGACCCAAGAAAATTCTTCCTCTCTTTATCAATCTCCTTACATGGTCTTGTCCTCAGGAAAAGGAGAATAATTTGGGCAAGAACCCATCAAATTGTCTTGTCTTTCAAATGGGCACGAAATGGGAAAAGGGAACATAGTTAATGTCTGTCTGAATATTGGTCTAATCAGATATCCAGTAGAGTGCTTTATTCTGAAATACTTTCCTATTGAAATAAACCAGAAAACTTTGTTCAAAATACAGTTTCTCAGTACTGGGCAGTAAGTAGTGAAGAAATATTCTTACTTATTTAATCACCATTATCAATACATTTAGTAATATTCATCTAAAAATAAAACTTGTAAAACATTGAAGTGGCTATACAGAGGTGTGTTATAATGAATAGATGTGCAGAGGAATTAAATTACAGATTTAATTAAATAAGCAATTATTTAGATAATTTCAACTACATGTGCTAGATAAAGGGACAGTCTATAAATGTTTACTTACTTGTTGACTCCCTTCTTAGACATCTTATACTCTATATCAAATACAGGATATCCAATATAGAGCATACAAGGTTGAGAGGGCCAAATAGTAAGATGGACCATAATGCCAACAGAAATGATTGCCTACTGCAAGGGGTGTGCTGAAAAAAGTATGCAGGAGAGGGGATATGAGGTTTGCATTTGCCAAAATTATCCCTGAAATCCAGCTTGTTTATGAATCTGCTGCTTGTATTTTAAAAGGTCTCTCATGAATAGCTGTATAGTTTGAAAAGTGAGATACTGGTATGATGAAAAGAAAGGATATTTCAGTTATTGAGATTTACGATTAGCGTAAACTTCACTGCCTGCTGTTGCTACAGTTTTCAGAGACTAAGCTGAGACTCAGTTTTCAGAGACTCTGCTTTTAGGTATATTTTTCCATGCATTTGGAAACAAAACCAAAAGCTGCCTTATATAACTGCACCCAAGAATTTAAATAA
>VZRN01003163.1:265229-317630 GCA_013397935.1 Dasyornis broadbenti | reverse complement strand
GAGGGGCCCCGGGGTGCTGGGGGGCTCGCGGGGCTTTAGGCTTTGGGAGTGGGACAGAGAGAGGCGGAGGGGGCCGGGACCTGCGGGTACCGGTCCTTCCCGGGGAGTGTGTGCAGGGACCGCTGCCCTGGGGAGGGGTTGGGCTGCGGATTTGGGGGTCCGGCCCCTGAGAGCCATGCGGGGGCTGGGGGTGTTAGTCCCCAGGGGCCGGCTGGGGGGTGGTGCAACCCCGAGGTTGGGGCGCTGAGAGAGGGGTCCCGGAGGGACTCTGCTCCAGTTTGTACGTGTCCGGTCCCCAGCGTGCCCCTTGCCTTGGGGCCGGTGGTTTGGGGAGGACAGGGTTGGGATTTGAGGTGCAGGGTCGTGCTGCACTGCAGAATCGATCCCCTCTGGAATCCCGGGCCCATTCCTGCCCAAGTTGGGGTGTTCAGGTGCCGGAGGGAGCTGCAACATGAGCTGGGGTTGCTGCCTGTGCATCCCAGAGTCCCCGGGCCATCTCTGCCCCTCCTGCTCCTTCCTCCTGTGCCACACAACTCCGGCTCCATTGGGATTTGCCATGCGGCACTTTTAAGTTTCAAGGCTGTAGAGCAAAAATTCTTCAGTTCAACTCATCCAGGAGCCGTGGGAGCTGGAGGAGCAGGGATGGAGAGTGTTAATTATCCCACCCTATCCCAACCTGAGGGAAAACAGAACCACGGAGGCTCCGAGTGATTAAGGATTTAGCAGCTCTGGGGGCATTTGCAGTGCTGAGCCAATGCATGCCTGTGCCAGTGTGACCTTGGTGACAGGGAGTGTGGCTGGAGGCTGCTCTGTCCGGGTGGATTTTGGCGCACTGAGCAGCGTGGGAGGGCAGGGAAGAGCGGGATGTGCTCTCCCTGTGTGCTCCGAGGGAAAAAGCCTTGAAAACCTGTGGATATTCTGCATTTTAGCTCTTGGAAATCTGTTGGTTTCTGCATTTGGACCCGTGAGAATCATTTCCAGTTGTGTGTGTTGGGAATTGCCCAATTCCGTACCAGATTATTGATGGAGTAAGAGCTTAAGCTGCCAAAGTTGTGTAAGAAATGAGAGCAGTTGTTGTGGGAAAGCGTTGGCCTTGCAGTGCAAAACCCAGCTCGGCATTCCCAGGGTTTTTCCCCAGGAAAAGAATGGGGCTGAGTCCATGAATGCCCTTCAGTTCCTGACAGCGAAACATTTAAAACACTTGAGAACTTCACAAAGAGCCCCAGGAGGAGCCGAGGTGTGAAACACCCGATGGGAACAGGGGGTCGGGGTTCACTCTGCCAGGGTGGGAACTCCTTCCTCGAGCTGGGAACCGTTTCCTTGCAGGAAGAGATGTCGGGAGAGAGCGTGGTGAGCTCAGCAGTGCCGGCGGCAGCGACGCGCACGACGTCCTTCAAGGGGAGCAGCCCCAGCTCCAAATACGTGAAGCTGAACGTGGGTGGGGCCCTGTACTACACCACCATGCAGACCCTCACCAAGCAGGACACCATGCTCAAGGCCATGTTCAGCGGGCGCATGGAAGTGCTCACGGACAGTGAAGGTAAGGAATGGGATGCTCCCGGCACTCTCCGTGTCCTTCCTCAGCAGGGGAAGTCACAGGGGTCAGGGAGAGGTCAGAGGAACTTCTGTTTGTAGGCCCGGAGAGAGGGTTGGAGGGATGGAGCATCTCTCCTACGAGGAAAGGCTGGGAGAGTTGGGATTCTTCAGCCTCGAGAAGAGGCAGCTTTGGGGTGACCTAATTGTGGCCTTCCAGTGCCCGGAGGAGCTACAAGAGTGACAGAAAGAGAATATTTATAAGGGCCTGGAGTGGCAGGACAAGAGGGAACGGCTTCCCACTGCCAGAGAATAGGTTTGCATTAAATAGTGGGAAGAAATCCTTCCCTGTGAGGGTGGTGAGGCCCTGGCACAGGTTCCCAGAGAAAATGTGGCTGCCCCATCCCTGGAAGTGTCCAAGGCCAGGTTGGATGGGGCTTGGAGCAACGTGGGATAGTGGAAGGTGTCCCTGCCCATGGCAAGGGGTGGATGAAATAATCTTCAAGGTTCACTCTGATGTTTTACCCATAACCATGTTTAAGGACCTTTGTCTTTAACAACAGCCTCTGCAAAGCTGGGCCTGGAGGTTCAAACACCTTTGTGGGGATTAGTTAATTATGAAAATTTGAAAATTTTGTTTGAATTTGCTGAAAATAGAGAAAATGTAGTGCAGGGTGAGGGGAATTGGACTGAGTTTTGAGTTTTAAAATAGACTGTTTAGAGGTTTATAGGGCTCTTGTGATAAGCTTTCTTGAGATAAGAGGAAGTGGATTTGAAGGAAAAAATGTAAAAATACAGCCTAATTAGCTGAATATTCCTGGTTTAGCCAGAAGTCTTTATATTTAAGCTGGGGAAAACAAAGCTGTGTTGTTCCAGGTGTTATCCCAGGCCAGGATAAAGCAGGAATGTGGGTGCTGTGCTTTGGGACTCTGCATCAAAGGGGCTCTGGGATACTTATCCTGGATACAGACCATGGAGGTTGCATAAAAAAGTCAGCCTGTGGGTCAGATTTGGGAAAAAAACCTGTCAAATGGGAATCAACAGCTTGACTGGGAACATTGGAGGGGTGGAGATGTTGTGAACCCTTTCCCTTTGCTAAACTCGAGGTAACTCCACCGGGATCTTCCCGTCCCTCCCTAAAGCTGCTTCACTAAATTTGATAATTCCAGACTTCCCATGGTTGGAAATGGATCGGAAATTCCAAACTCAATTTGGAAGCCCACCCTGGGGTGATCCCAGTGTCCTGGGCAGGTTCAGCAGGGCTGGTACATCCCGTTCCCAGGGCTCAGCAGCCCTGGCAGTGCAGGTGTTGTTTTTCACCCCAAATCTAAGGATAACTGGAGTTTCTCCTGCTAAAACATCATGTTTGGGACATAAAATCACAAGTTTATTTTGCTGTGACTCCCACAGTGTCTGTGTGGGATTGCTCCATGCAATCAGTTTGTGTTTTAATAGGAATTTGATACTTCCTGTGTGTTGTAACGCAGACACTCCCATTGCAGCCGTTCTTGCTTTATCTCCCCTTGCCTGGAAACTGGGACAATAGCGCTGGGGCTGCTAAAGGAAACACTTTTTATCTGGAATTCTTCAAAATCCTCCTAATTGGTCACACCCAAAACCTGGCACCAAACGAAATGTTTCTTAGGAAAAGAAGCCAGGCTTGGGAAGAAACTGGAAGGAGTTGGGTTTAACCAGTCTGGAATGTGGCACACGGGGTCCTGCTCTGTGTCTGGGCGCGTTCAGATCCCAGCTCCTCCTCCCAGCTGAACAATTCCAACCTGCCTGCTCCTCAGGCTGGAGGAGAACAGCCTGGGCTTCTCTGGCTGTGGGTGGCAGATGATTGTTTCCAGCTCAGAAATCACTGATGAGCTGTAGCAAATCGACATATTTGGAACATTTTCTTTGGGTGGTAGTGAGCACAGAGAAGGATGTGAGTTTTCCAGGTGTATCCACCTGTTTCCAGTTGTCTTTTTTTTCCCCCTGACTCCCTGCTGCTGGCACCAGTTGATGGGGAAGCTGTTCCTGGTCCAGCTGCTGATAAGGGAGTGGAGCCTCAGGCAGTGTCCAGTGTCAGGCTCCTGTTTCGTCTGTCAGGGCTTGGTTGGAAAATGTTGTCTGGTTTAGCTGGAGTGTTTGGATCCTGTCCCTGGGAATTCTTGTAAGACAAAGGTTAATTTCCTCAAAGTCTGATGTGGCCACGGACAAAGGCGGTGAGGGGAAGGGGATTCTGCCCCTGTGCCCAGGTGAGACCCCACCTGCAGAGCTGCCTCCAGCCCTGGGGTTCAGCGCAGGAAGGACCTGGAGCTGCTGGAGAGAGTCCAGAGGAGGCACCAGGATGAGCAGAGGGATGGAGCAGCTCTGTTGGGAGGAAGGGCTGGGAGAATTTGGGTTGTTCAGCCTGGAGAAGGGAAGGCTCTGGGGTGACCTAAGTGTGGCTTCCAGAGCCTGAAGGAGCTGACAAAAAGATGGGGAAAGACAATTTGCAAGGGTTTGGAGTGACAGGACAAGGGGGAATGGCTTCAAACTGCTGGAGGACACGGTTAGATGGGATATGGGGAAGAAATCCTTCCCTGTGAGGGTGGTGAGGGGCTGGGATGGAATTCCCAGAGAAGCTGTGGCTGCCCCAGGATCCCTGGAAGTGTCCAAGGCTGGGTTGGACAGGGCTTGGAGCAACCTGGGATAGTGGAAGGTGTCCCTGCCCATGGCAGGGGCTTGGAACTGGATAAACTTTTAAGTTCCCTTCCAACCCAAACCATTCCATGATCCTGTGTTACACACAGGATTCTGTGTCCCATCCTGAATGGATCACAGGATGTTTTTGGAGCACTGCAATTAGAAAATAACTCTTAGAAGACTTCAGCCCACTTGTTGGCTCTGCTGTGGCTGAGTGGCAGCGGGGTCACTTCCCTGTGACTCATCTCCTTTGGGCCGTTTGGGGGGGAACAGAAGGGTTTTGGAAGCTCTTCTAGTGGTCACTCAGATTTTGCAACACTGGAAGTGTTTTCTCATCCCCACATGAAAATGAGCAATTCTGCTTCAGTTTCACCATCTGTAAACATGAAGTTGCAGCAGATTTTTGCAGCTCACGAGGAATCACAGAGGAGAGCAGAGGAGTTTGGGGATGGTAATTCTGCCCTCAGCTGGCCCTTTACCTCCCTGTGTGCTCCAGTGAGCTTGGGGAGCAGCTACGTTTGTGGAATATGGTTGGCCTGGTTTATTACCGTGACTTGTGCTTCCTCTTCATCACAGAATCCCAGAATGGTTTGGGTTGGAAGGGACTTTAAAGCTCACCTTGTTCCACCCCTTGCCACGGGCAAGAGATACCTTCCACTAGATCTCCCACTAAAATGGGATTTCTTGCTTTCCATACCCTGCATTGCCACATGGGCTTTTTTCTGCTCCAGTTGGATAATTATCATGTATCCATCAGCCTGGATCAGTCCTTTGTTCCATGATTTCTGCCTCTAGTTTTGTCTCCAGTTTGTTGTTCCAGTCTGTAAAATCACACTTGGAGCACACATTGTGCTGTCTGTGGACAGCAGGAATGAGGGAGCTGGGAATCCAGGAGTGAACTGCTGCAGAGTGGCTCCTTTTCCCTCAGAAAGCACGAAAGGGCCGTGTTCCTTTTCCAGATTGAACCAAATGTTCAGACTTTCCTCGTAATTCCATTCATGCAGAACACACAGGGGCTGCTTTAACCTACTTTCCTTATTTGTCCAAAATATGACTCCTTCCCCACAAGCGTTTCCTCGCTGCATTCCTGAGCCTCAGCCTGTGAGAGTGGCCATCTGTTCACTCAGGGAAACTACAGCCTCGGCACTGCCTGACTTTTCCAGGGTCCAGCCTGACTCCAGCAGTGAGAGGTGAAATGTGGATCCTGCACCCACGGCTTTGGTTGTAGCTTTTTTCCTCCCTGGAGAAGAGAAGGGTCCAGGGAGACCTTGGGGCACTTTTCAGTGCCTAGAGGAACTCCAGGAGAGCTGGAGAGGGGCTTTGGACAAGGGCATGGAGGGACAAGACAAGGGGGGAATGGCTGCCCAGTGCCAGAGGACAGGGTTAGATGGGATATGGGAAGAAATTCTTCCCTGTGAGGGTGGGGAGGCTCTGGCACAGGGTGCCCAGAGAAGCTGTGGCTGCCCCTGAGTCCCTGGAAGTGTCCAAGGCCAGGCTGGACAGGGCTTGGAGCAACTGGGATAGTGGAAGCTGTCCCTGCCCATGGCAGGGGTAGGACTGCATGATCTTTAAGTTCCCTTCCAACCCAAACCATTCCCTGGTTTTTTTCCTGCCACGGTCCTGGGCTCTGGGGCCAGGGCTGTGCTTGCACCCTCTGCTCACATTCCCAGTTCCATCCTCACACTCCCAATTCCATCGTTTGCTCTGCCAAGGCCTTTTGCCACATTCATCTCATCTCGTCCTTACCGTGGCCTTCCTGTGTCCCCAGGCTGGATCCTGATCGACCGCTGTGGGAAGCACTTTGGGACAATCCTGAACTACCTGCGGGACGGGGCGGTGCCGCTCCCGGAGAGCCGCCGGGAGATCGAGGAGCTGCTGGCTGAGGCCAAGTACTACCTGGTGCAGGGGCTGGTGGACGAGTGCCAGGCTGCCCTGCAGGTGGGCACGGGGCTCTGGGGCCACCAGGGGCTGCTGGGGGTGGGCAGCATCATCTGGGCAGAGCAGGATTTTCTCCTGATCTTCACGTGGTGATTTTGGAGGCTGGGATGGAAATTGGAGCAGCTCGTGTTGCCGTCTGCTGGAGTCTGGTCACATCCAGGAAAACCAGCTTCTTCCCAGAGCAGCTGGGAGTCCCTTGGGTTCTTTGTTATGCTCTGAGGTTCTCATCTTGGGTTTGATGCCACTGTCACTGGTGTCCTCTCTGAGAGCAGCCCCATTCCAGATCCTGCTGTTTAACTGGGCACAGGACGTTCAGTGGTGGAGAGCAGGAATGGACTTCTCAGGTGCTCCCAGAAGAATGGTGCCTGGCCAGCCACGGCCCAGAAGCCACCACTGGGACAGACTGGACACTGACCCCTCAGGCAGATCATTCCCAGGAAATGTGGGTGTGCCCTGGGATCTGTTGTCACTCAGCTGCTGTTTGGTTCTTGCTCCCACAGAACAAGGATGCGTACGAGCCCTTCTGCAAGGTCCCGGTGATCACCTCCTCCAAGGAGGAGCAAAAGCTGATTGCAACCTCCAACAAGGTGAGAGAGAGACTGGGATGCGCCGTGGGGAGAGCTGTGGGTGTCCAGCCTGGAGAGGAGAAGGCTCCGGGGAGACCTCAGGGGCCCTTCCAGTGCCTAAAGGGGCTCCAAGAGAGCTGGAGGGATGGAGTGATAGGATAAGGGATGATGCCTTTAAGCTGGAGGAGGGCAGGGTTAGATGAGATATTGGGAAGAAATTCTTCCCTGTGAGGGTGGGGAGGCCCTGGCACAGGGTGCCCAGAGAAGCTGTGGCTGCTCCTGGATCCCTGGCAGTGTCCAAGGCCAGGTTGGATGGGGCTTGGAGCAACCTGGGAGAGTGGAAGGTGTCCCTGCCCATGGCAGAGGGAAGATAAGGATAGATGAGGATCCAGTCCCAGAAGGGGTCGGGAGGGATTGCAGCCCCATTGCCAACCTGTGCATCCCAGGTATGCAGCAACAGCAGTAACACCACCAAAATCCCACTGGGAATTTGTCATTGCATCTTTTCTGTGGGGCCTTGGGCTGAGCTGAGGTTCCAGCTCTGGCTGTGCTCCCTGGAACTCATCTGTGCTTTGTTTCTTACAGCCAGCAGTGAAGTTGCTGTATAACAGAAGCAACAACAAATATTCCTACACCAGGTAAATTACTTCAGCTGGAATTGTTGGAAGTTTTTCACAGACTAAAATCCACGATAAGTTTCCTTTTTTTTCCCCAGGCTCAATGACAGATTGGTGTTGGCACGCACTCCATTTTTTCCCAATACATTTCAAACTTGAGTCAGAAGGGAGTCTGCTGCCATCAATGGAAGGCTGAGCCTGTGCTATTTCTGTGGCAGAGGAGTTCCTCTAATCCTTAGGTGCAGCTGGCAGAGGCTCCTGGCCAAGTGCTGTCTGCATTCCCATGGATTGCAGCATGGTAGTTGAACACAGGCAGCTCAGTGGGTGGTGAAATCATCAAGCTGGAGGCCTTGTCCCCTTTCCCTTATTCCCTTATAAGTTTCATGACATAGCACTGTCCTTCCAGCTGGTGCTGAGCTCGGGAATTGGGTTCGATTCGGCTGATAGGATTTTGCACCGGGTGAAACGGCCTTGGGCAGTTGTTCATGGGGCTGTTGCTGTTGTATTGGCTGCTGCTTCAGGTTTTCCTGCCTGTAGTACTGAAATAATAAGAATTAATTTCTTGCATTTGCCCCGTCCCTGGAAATGTGCAAGGCCAGGTTGGATGGGGCTTGGAGCAATGTGGGATAGTGGAAGGTGAGCCTACCCATGGCCTGGGGTGGCACTGGATGGGCTTTAAAGTCTTTCCAACCCAAACCATCCTGGGATTCCGTGACCCAGGAATCTGGGTGTTCAGGGCTGTCAGTGCTCACTGCTCCCGCTCTGTTCTACATGCTCTGTAAATCCCTGCTGCTCTCTCCATTCCCACAGCAACTCCGATGACAACATGCTGAAGAACATCGAGCTCTTTGACAAGCTGTCGCTGAGGTTCAACGGGAGGGTGCTCTTCATTAAGGACGTCATTGGGGATGAGATCTGCTGCTGGTCCTTCTATGGGCAGGGCCGCAAGCTGGCCGAGGTCTGCTGCACCTCCATCGTTTATGCCACCGAGAAAAAGCAGACCAAGGTACAGGAAAACTGGGAATGCTCCAGCCCGGCGCCCCGGCAGCTGAACAGGCTGGCACTCTGTTATTGTTCAGCAGCTCTGGAGGATAATCAATGCTTTGAGAGTGGGGCAGCAGCTGGAGCTCATCCTGGGGGTAGAGCAGGGGCTGCCTGCCCAGGGCAGGAAACACTGGGTAGTTGTGGTATTCCATAAAGCACAATGATATTCCATAAAGCACAATGATATTCCATAAAGCACAATGATACTCCGTAATGTTAAGTCCAGCTCTTTATCTTTAGACAAACTTGTGCATTTAACCACTTAGGGTTTGAGGGTTGCAAGGAGATGATCTGGGGTTGGAACTGCGTGATCTTTAAGGTCGCTCCCAACCCAAACCATTCTGTGGTTCTAGACCCCCGTGTAAAGATGGATCCAGCATAGGCACACCTTCCCTGTGTTCTTCCCTTCCCCAGGAGAGACCTGCCTGGTTCTGGTAAAAACCCAGCTGGTTGTTGGACTCAAAAGCTGGAAGCAAATCATGGGATAGAAAGGATTGTGCCCGAAAGGCTTTCTGTGGCTGGGTTAAGAAATTACAATTAAGAAATTGTAACAGCAGATATCAGGAATCCAAACTGACATAACCTGGTGCCTGCAGTGAGTGACCTTCTCTTCCCTGCCTGCCAGGTGGAGTTCCCAGAAGCCAGAATTTACGAGGAGACCCTGAACATTCTGCTGTACGAATCCCAGGATGGGAGGGGGCCGGACAATGCCCTCCTGGAAGCCACGGGAGGAGCTGCAGGGCGCTCCCACCACCTGGAGGAGGACGACGAGCGGGAGCGCATCGAGCGCGTGCGGAGGATCCACATCAAGCGCCCGGATGACAGGGCCCACCTGCACCAGTGAGCCCGGGGACCCCTGCAGCTCTGGGGAAGGGGCTGCCCTGCAGCAGGACCAGGCAGTGCAACTCCTGTCCAGCACAGTCTGTAAATTGTGATTTGTAACAAACTCTAGGTTATTTGGGGTATTTAAATGCGGTAGTTGTAGGGCGAGGATAAATGAGGTTACTGGGCAGCCTGGAAGGGCCTGTTGAGCAGCTGGAGAAATGCCCAGAATTTTTAGCACTCTTGTCGTTGCTGTTTTGTGCTGGGGAGGAGGAGGACTGGCTTCCTGTGGCTTTGGTAATGATCCTGCACTTTAAAACCAAAACAACAAACAAAAGCTCAGCCAGCCACCCTCCTTCCCTCCAGGCACTCCCTGACCCTCCTGGACTGGGAGGAGAGGCAGGGATCTGGACCCAGAGCTGCTGCACAGCTCTCTGGCTGCTGGGAGAGAGCTTGGCAGTGCCTTGGGTGACTCCCCAAAGGACAAATGGCACAGGCTGATGAGATTCCTGGAGTGCTGGGGGCAGAGGGACCCCTTGGAGCAGTGGGAGGGAGCAGGGGCTGCTGCTTTGGGCTCCCCACAGCTCTCAGGATCTGCTCCTCCAGGGCTTCAGTGGAGCTTCTGCAGCACTGATCTGGGGACACCCATCCCTGCTTTATCCCTACGGTTCAAGGTTAAAATTCCTCCCAAAGGAAGAGGATCAGGAGCAAATTGTCCACGGTTGCTTTCCCTGGGAGTGATGTTGGTGCTGGTCAGTGCTTAGAGCATCTGCCTGAGCCTGGATCTTGGCTGGGGGGGTTGGTTTCCAGCAGCTCCCAGGTCAGCTCCCAGTAACAGGAGTCACAGCAGGTTCAATCCCCCTGTCTGGGGGATGTTGGCGGGGGGCAGCACCCCTGGTTCCCTTCTGGAACCAATCCAGGGATGTTGCCTTGCTCTGAGCAAGGGGAAAAAGAAGCAGGCAGTGACCCAGAGGCAGATATTCCCTGTTTGACTTTATTCTGAGTGTATTCCGAGTCTTCTCAGCCATGGCAGCTGCGTGTGGAAGGGCAGAGCATGGAGAAGGCCACTGCACTATGGTTTCCTACAAGTGCTTTTCCTGTCAATGAATATTTTATCTACCTCCTTGTCTCCTGTTGCCTGTTGTGGAGTCAAGTGACAGTGATGGTGGGAGGTGGGGTGTCATTCCACAGGGCTGGAAGCAGAGCCACAGCTGTGACAGTTCAGGTGGGAGGGAGAGGAACCCGAGGTAGGAAGTGTTAAACTTGCACTGCAGCAGCACCCGTGGGTGACACCAGAGCACTCTGCCCTGGGCTAGAGTTTCTTTTGACCCTTTCTCTGGAATATTTAGTGCTGGCTTTGACAGGCAGACTCCTCTGGAGCAGCAGCTCTGTTCCTTCTCCAAGGATCCCTGCTCCTGGCTCAGGGCTGCTGAGGACATGGGAACAGTGTAGAAACTAAAGGTGCTGCAGCAGCACCAGCCACGTTCTTCTGTTCCTCAGAGCAGTTACACCCCAGATCCACAGGGCTCGTTGGTAGAGGCTGAAATGCTCCATGAAGTGGTTGTACAATTTTGGATCATCAAGGAAAGCTCAAAGATTTCAAAGTTAACCTGAGGCCATCTTTCTAGTAACCAAAGACTTCTCCACGTTGCAGGCAGCTGGTGGCTGTGGCAGGTGGGGGTGTTGTACCTGTCCCCTGTCCTCTTTCTGCTGCAGCTGCTGATTGTTTACTGAGAGCTCCTGGGGTTCAGCAGCTTCAGCTCTGTCCTGACACCTCGGGGCTTCCAGTTTGAGTTGTACTTACAGCTGTTTGCAGCACCCTTTGGGGCTGGGGCAGTGCAGAGGAGGAAGGAGCCAGTGCCTCTCTCTCCCCTCTTCCCTCGGGGCTGGGATAAGCTGGGGGTGAGGCAGGGAAGTCCTGGATTGCTGTTCCTCCAGCGCTGTGTACTCTGACACTGACTGGTGATTTACTGGGCTGTTCCTGGGCATCTCAGCATCTGCAGCAGCCCTGCTGTGTCTCAGCAGAGGGTGAACAGGGACCACCACCAGTCCTGCAGCAAACCCTGCTCACTCCAGCTGGGAGCTACTCTCCAGGAGGGCCAGGGCAGCTCCTCCCTGGCTGTGCTGATCTACCTGGAGACCCCAAACTAAATCCGGTCCTGTGGGACAGAGCAGCTTCAGCCCCAGGAGGTGACACCAGTACTAAGCCCCTGACAGGTCACAGCTACATGATTAACTTCTCTGTAAATAGATCCTTAACTGGCTTCAGGCTTTTCCCTTTCAGGTTATGCAAACTAAGTTCTTAAAAACCACGGGAGGGCTGTTTTTAATCTTTGTACAGCGCTTTGTAGAGCTGTTGGTTTAGCAAAGTCACTCCAGGAGAGTTGAAGTTTCAATTTCAGTTTTGTTACTGCATTTGTGGGCAGAGTCTGCCTTAACTCACTCCTGAGCTCACCCTCTGGGTGCTGGAGTGGTGCAGCCAAGCTGTGCTGTCCTGGGCCCTGTCCTTTACCTGCTGCCCCTGTCCTTGCTCTGGGCACACCCTGGTCATGCCCTTGCACAAATGCTCTCAGTCCTGAGCCTCGTTACTCTAAGTGGTTTTGCTCTGAGCTCTCAGGTGCAGCTCGGGCTCAGGGCAGGTGTCCTGGGCACAAGAAGCTCTTCAGATTATCCTTCCCTGCCTCCCAGTGCCAGGGAGAGCAGAGCTGGCTGCTTCCATTCTCCAGCACCAGCAGTGACAGCACAGCCCAGGAGAGCTGAGCAAAGTCCCCCTGGCGAAGGGATTTTGTCCCCTCCCAGCTCCTGACACAGATGGGGGCTGCACAAGGAGGGGACAGGGACCAGCCCTAGTGCCCCCTGCCCATCTGGATCCCTGCTCCACTTCCACAAGGCAAGTTTGGATCCCCCTAAGCCCCAGCACCTGGGCAAGGCTCCAAGCTCCCATCCTACCTTAGAGCAAAGCGTAGGTAGAACCTTTCAGTCTTAATGGAATTGTTTCATGGAAAACAGCAAATTCCTGTTCTGTACAATCATTCCCACCTGTCCATACTTCTGCACAGAACAAGCTTCAGCTGGATTTCAGTGTATGGTTGATGTTTGCAATACGTACTTTTGTTCTTTTTAATATAACACAATAAATTAGAAGATATTTCATATTTACACGTGAGTCACTTTATTACTTGCTTGAAGCTTGATGTCCTCGTGGGCTGTGAGGCTGGAGGAACTTTTGGGATGAAATATCAGATCTCCATCCTAATTAATGTTAGTTTGACCTCCCAGCCCTCCCTGTGGGAGTGGCCCCAGCTTTTGGGATTCTCTCTGGTCAGTCTGAGGAAAGGTGTGTTTTAGACCAGGGTTAACTTTGATCTGCGCTTTTTGCAATGCTCCTGAGTAGTGACTCAGAGTTACAACTCGAGAAGCCTTTTGGCTTCTGTCCTAATCCTTCCTGACATCTCAGACATGGAGATTTTACCTTGGAACTTTGGGGATAAATGTCCCTGTGACCATGTAGCGAGCATCTCCTGGGAATGTTACAGCAACACCAGGGATTTTATTTATCTATAGTTGAATAGTTTTAAGCCATAAAAAATGAGCCTAAAAGATGCAAACAAACTCTCAAATCACAGCAACCCTGTGGCATCAAAGATTCCAGGGGAGATGTGAGGGCTGGTCTCATCCTGCAGGCTCCTTTTTGTTCCCAGCCAAGGCAGGGACTGGGAACAGGAACTGGTTCTCATCAAGACTTTCTCGGGGTTGCCACCTGGGAGGAGAAGTGGAAGGAGCCATTAAATCAGGAATCCTCAAGGTGCCTGGTAAAAGGGGTGGTGGTGAAGTTTCTATTTGCCAATTGGCACATAGAGGCAATTCCTTCCATCTTGTCTGCAGGATGCTACAACTGCAGCTGGAATTCTTCCTTGGAGCTGCCAGCTCCTCAGAAGACCAGCTTGGGTAACCACAAATGCCTTCCCTCCATCCCCCAACCCATTTCAGGCACAATTTGGTTGAGGGAGGCAACAAGAGATGGAAAACATCACCTGAGGCCTCATTTTGCTGGTGCACGTTGAGTTTGGGTCAGGCTAAATTCTCTTAAGTGCCCACACCAGGAGCCAGCCTTGCTCCCCCATCCCTGGGACAATTCCTGCACAATCCCTGGAGCTGCAGCTCTCAGCACAGTTGTGCACCACCTCATGCACTGACGGGGTGGTCACTTCCTGCTCTGGGAGAGGACTCAGTTCCTCCTGGACTCCCAGGAAACCTCTCTGCAGGTTCCAAAGGAGGAAGCACCAGTTGCCTCCCTGTGCTCAGGTGAGGCCTTACCACTGTGAGCTGTCCGGTTTTGTCCTTGAAGACCTGAGGCTCCGGCCCCACGGTGAACACCATGGTCCCCTCCTTCCCGGAGCCGATGCGAAACCGGAGGCTGGAAGCACAGAATCCCCCTGGAGAGCTCTCCCCACAAGAGGCTTTACTCTAAACCCCCTTTATTTCTGTTCCCTGGGTGAATCTCGTTAGAGGAGCAGACCAGAGCCTCCAGGTTAGGTGAATTTCCTAAACAATTGCATTATCCCAGCGGCCTGAAGGGGCTGATGAATGGAACATGCTGGCCCAGCCCGGGCTTTTGAGTGTTCCTGGTGCAATTAAGCACTGGAAGCTAAGCAGATCTGACCTGGAGGAAAGCACTGAGCACACCAAATCTAATTAGGGCTGAAACGCAAAGGCCAGGCAGAAAAGCTGGAGCAGAAGTGCAGGTTTCAGCTGCCAGCTCCAATTCCCGGAGAGGTCGGAGACACGGACTGCATCCACCTGCCACGAGCTCGGGGCTGGCACTGGGAGCATCCTGCAATCACATTTTGGGCCTCCTCAATCCTTCTGGGAAAGGAGCATTTGTCCTGAGGTGACCCCACAGCTTTCCAGCTGGCTTTCCTGGGGCTAATGGGATCCCTTGTGGAGACACTAAAGCCACGACCTCACGCCCAGGTCACATCAGAAAAATGGAGAAAGAAAAGTGGGTTTAAGGTACAATCACCTGGAAATAAGTTGGGTTTAAGCAGGTGGGGCATGGGGAGCTCTCAGAGCAGAGCAGCACCCCTAGCAAGGTGCAAGGTACCACGGAAGCAGGAGTCATTAGCCTGGAAAAGCTTGGGAAAAAGTTGGAATGATTTTTAGTGTATTTTCTCTGAGTACATCCCATCTCATCTCCCCTGCGCCTCTGGCAGTCATGAAAACAGAGCTGCTGCTGCACCAGACCCGTCCAGCTTTGGGCACTGTCTGCTGGGGTGATGTCAATAGTCTTGACCTAGTCCAGGTCTGGAAGGTTTTTCCATAAAATAGAGCCTGTCCAGGGCTACCCATCCACCATCCTTACCTTCCCTTCACCACTTTAACGACGCTTTGCTTGTTGGCCAGCATGCAGAGCTTGGTCACCGTCTCAAAGACGTGCTCACACTGCAGTATCACATCTCCCTGGAAGAGAAAAAGAGGGATAAAGTCACCTGGCACCACCCCAGCACGTGATGAGGCAGAGAAACTCCTTTGGAATGCCGGAGCAGTGACTGCCAGGCACAAGTGACCAATTTAAACACCCTTTCCAGGGATTATTTAGGATTTATTGGTTCTAAAAAAAAAAAAGGGCAGGAGCATGTCCAGAGAAGGAGATGGAGAATCAGTCACACCAGGAGGGGCTGAGGGAGCTGTGGGAGCTCAGCCCAGAGAAAAAGAGGCTCAGGGGGGACCTTCTGGCTCTGCACAACTCCTGACAGTTTGGGATTCCAAGTAAAGTGTTCATGTTGAGACAGCAAGAATGTAAAGGCCTGGCTGATTAGACACTTAATAAACATCAGGAATTGTGTAATCCCAGGAGTTTTGAGGATGATATTAGAAGCATCAGTCTCATGACCTCACTTTTATCCACCAGCTCACAGGAGCTATGTCCCAATTTCCTACCTTCTGCTTGTTGTCCTCGGGAACGTGAATGACCACAATCCCATCGCTCAGGTTACTGGTGGAGATCCCTTCAAAAGAAACCCAGAATCAGAGGAAAACCTACCAAAAGGAGCTCCACACCACCCTCAGCTCCTCACCACAGGGGCAGTGACTCCAGCCCCACGTGGTTACAGGGTCACATTCCTCAAGGAGGGCTCTGTCCTTCTTAAGAGAGAAGAATATTCCCATTCTCAGAGCAAAACACACAAAGCTCCTACTTTGATTAATTAATCTGAGCTTTCAAAGTATCTTCTGAAGGTCCCTTTATGTCACCCATTGTCCGCAGCGCAATTCCAAAGGTGGTGATTTAAACCCCTGCATGAGCTGTTTGCTCCAAACCTTTCCATGCTGCCTTGGTTTTGGTAACAAAAGAGGGAGAAGGATCTATTCAACTCCTGAACTGTAGTTCCAAAACAAAGCCAGGATTAAAAAATCCCTGCAAAACAGGGTGGGAAAGTTCTGGGTTATTTTTCCTCCCCTCTATGTCAGTAGAAAGTGATGTCCTCCTGCATTTAAACATTTCAAGGAACTGTGTCCTCTTACTCATAAAATCATCCTTCAAGGCTTTGTCCAGCCCCCAGGAAAAGAGGGAGAGATCATTCAAGAATCTTTGCAAGACAAAGCTTCAGAATTTCATCCTTCCTAAAGGGTGCCTGGCAGGACAGGAAGCCCCACACCAACTCAGAATCATCACGGAATGTTTTGGGTTGGAAGGAACGTTAAGGATCATCCCATTCCACCCCCTGCCATGGGGAGGGACACCTTCCACCAGACCAGGCTGCTCCAAGCCCCTTCCAGGCTTGGACAATGACTCCCACTGGTACCTTTCAGTGTGGAATACTCGATTTTCTGTTTGATCTTGGCCATCTCCACCACGTAGGCCGAGCTCTGGGTCAGCACCAGGAGCCGCTCCCGCGCCTTGAACCCGTTCCTGTCATATTTTATCACGGGGGTCACATACTGAAAACAACGAGTTGGAATCAGCATTTCCACTCCTGCAAGCTCCTGGCTCCAGGGGTTTGGATTTTCCTGACTGGAAGCAGCTCAGTGAGGAGCAGCTCTGCCCGTGGAGCCGGAGGTCTCGACTCACAGGCAGCTGCTGCTGATCCTCCACTCACGGGGATCTGGATTCCCTACCCTGGGAAATTCAGGAGGCTGAATCCCATTCTGGGAATGATGAGGCCCCTGTGCCCTCTATGCCATAACCATGGGAAGTGCATGGATACTCCAGCTCTGCTCCTGCCCTGGACAGGCCTAGGAGCGCTCTTTGAGCTTTCATTAAAAGAAATCTTAAGTTTTAATTAGGTGTATTTTGAGACCTATTTTGAATTTAAAAGCAAGGAAAGAGTGGCTCCACTGCTCTTCATCAGCCCCTGTGCGAGCAACCAGGACTCCGGTGAAGGCAATTCCAAGAGTTCTCTCCTTCCCTTACCTTGATGATCTCCCCGCGGATCAGCTGCAGCACTTTGGGGTTTAGGTCGTTCTCTCCTGAGGAGCAAACCAGAAAGAGAAACTGGGTGTAGGTGACAGAGCCACAGCCCCAGACAAACCCTCACCACCCCTCAATCACCAGAGAGCTGCATCCCAATTGTCCTTTTCCCCTTGGAATGCTCCCTTCCAAACTGAAGGTGGTCACCTCCAGCTGCTCCCAAACCCATTTTGGTGACTTTTCCTGCTTGTCAAGTAAATCCACAGTGGGAGTTTCTGCCTGTTTTTGAGTCTGCTCTTGGTTCAGAGCCCAATCTATCTCAGCCCCAAAGGAATTCTGCTTGGGTTCATGGCTCTCTGTCCCAGAGGGATTCCAGTCCCCTCAGTTTGAGAACAATCTGGCAGATTCATCCCTTCACTCGTGTCACTTGATGTGACAGAGGGAGGAACTCCAGTGGCAGGTGATGCTGCCTCTGCCAGGAGGGAATTTCTCTTGGAAAAGAGTCTGTTTGGTCAAGCAGGACTTGCCCAAGCCAGGAGCACAGGGCTGAGGCCTCAGGGCTTTGCTGAACTCACTCAGGCGGGTATCCAGGAAGGGCTGGCCGAGGCTCTCCAGGTATCCCTCCTTCTTCCCACAGAAAACAGCGCTGGTCACCACCTTCTGCTGCAGCTGATGGGAGAAGGAGCAGCCTTTACCCTCAGAATTCCTCCACTGGGAACATCAGCACGGACAATGCAAACGCTGATACTCCACAACATCCTCCCACTCATGCGCTGCCCACCTGACTCATGGAATCTTGGAATTGCGCTGCATTTCTTCCAACAGCTTTGGGTTATTTGTGGGTTACACCAAACAAAGGGGCAGCAAGGAAAATCCGACAGATTTTTCTTATTTATGGATCTTTTCCAATTATATGGAGAGCAGTTTTCATGCCATAAATCAAGCTCCACGTGTCTGCAAGGGAACTGCTCTGTCCATTGTGAGGGACACTGGAGGAAATCCCTGGCTCCAGGAGTTTGCTCTCGTGTGATGAGATGTTTGCTCTCATCCCTGAGATTGGAGCAGGGGGATCAGAAGTTGCTGCCTGTGTTCCAGGTGATCCTCAGGGAGCAGAGATCACACCGGTTTGAACTCCCACATCTGCATTCCAGGGCTCGGTTACCTGCACTTTCCTCTCAGCAGTGAGCCCTCGGCAGTATTTCCTCACCAGGTTCCTCACGCAGATCTTCCGGAGCATCTCGGATGTCTGCGTTTAAAAAATGAGGGGGTAAAAAAGAAGTGGGGAAGTTGTGCAATCAGGTCTGCCTGTGCCATGAGCCTAAAACACCGTGGGATTAATTCTGTCTTTATTAGGGCTCGTGAGTTCACATTTCTGTCAGTGCATTTTCCCTTTTTGTTGCTTAAACCGACGTGGAGCTTCCTGATTTCTCTCGGAAACACCAACCATTGTGCCATTGCTCCCACTCCCACCCAAACACAGCAGATCTCGGGGTTTTCCAAAGGCTCTGAACAGAGGATGAGCCAGCGGCAGATCCTTTTCTCACACCTGGAATGTACACACACGCACATGGACACCAAACAGGAGCCACCTCCACCTCTCCCAAAGCCTCCAGGAACCCTCACCTCTTCCAGGATGGAGGGAGGCCGGAGCCAGCTGTTGTCCAAGACGTTTTTCGGGAGGTGGTCTCGGAGTTTCATCAGGTAGTAGTACTGTGAGAGCCTCACAAAATCCCTGTTCTCTGGGCAAAGGGGTTTCTTCCGATTGATGAAGCCATTTATGAACCTACAGAAAATCTCCCGTGACCTTCAGAAATCCATGGAAATGAGTGGAGGGACAGATGACACGCAACAGGCTAAGGATCATCGGTGTTAGGTGCACTGTCACCTGAGGTCTGCAGTGGAAACCTCAAGCTTTAGAATATTCTAAATATTAACAGTGTTTTCCAAGTTCTGTTGGCCAAACCACAGCGCTTTGGGGTTGGAATGAATCAGCTCCACTTCAGGAGCCGGGTTTAGGGGAGTGGAGAGGGAGGATGAAGGGAATGGAGGGGCATGAGAAAAATTAGGAAGAAATTCTTCCCCTGTGAGGGTGATGAGGCCCTGGCAGAGGTTGCCCAGAGAAGCTGTGGCTGCCCCTGGATCCCTGGAAGTGTCCAAGGCCAGGCTGGACAGGGCTTGGAGCAGCCTGGGATAGTGGAAGGTGTCCCTGCCCATGGCAGGGGTGGGACTGGAT
This sequence comes from Dasyornis broadbenti, assembly GCA_013397935.1. NCBI lineage: Eukaryota > Metazoa > Chordata > Aves > Passeriformes > Dasyornithidae > Dasyornis > Dasyornis broadbenti. Next base: position 298,796 of record VZRN01003163.1, on the reverse strand, counting down.
GGGCTTTAAGAACCCTTCCAACCCAAAACCTGGGATTCTACGGTTGGGAAATACGGTTGGGACAGTTACTTCCTGATGGTCTGCACCGCCCACGTCCTCTTCTTGGCTGCCCTTCGTGCCAGGGCTCCTCTCCAACAGGCCTCCAGCTTGATTGCTGCAAGATAGAATCAGTCCTGGGCCTTGGCCTTCACGTTCACCCAGCAGAAGTTAAAACTGGTTATTGTGCAGCTCTGAAAATCAGCTGATGGGAACAGCGAGTTTGGAGCCTTTTCCTCTCCGTGGTGGATCCGGTTCCACCTGAGCTGTGGGGGCTCAGCATCGAGGCCAGGCCTTGCCCCTGCTCAGCCTCTGCTGTCCCTGCCCACAGCCCAGAAAGCTGCTTTGAGCCTGCACTTTACATCGGCCTGCTGTGATAAGAGGTGCTGTTTTTCCCTCAGCAGCTGATGATCAACACCCAGACACCCCAGAATGTCCCCTCGGGTGTGACAGAAGGTGCTGCTGCTCCTCAGAGCTGCTCCCACAGGATCAGGATCCAAACAGAACTAAAGGAACCTCCGTAAATGCTCTGGGAATGCTCTTGGTGCAGCTGCCACCTCCTCTGACCCCGACAGCCCCGAGTCACAAGTGCTGCCCACAGCATCACAGATTTGGGACCTCCCAAGGCTCCAGCCCTAAGAGAATCCCCCATTCCAGAGCTCATACCTGCTTTCCTCTTCTTCTGGTACGCTCTTTTCCCGAGGAATCCTTTATATTTGGCCTGGAGTCTTGAAACTGCAAGGAAGGCAGAGACATCACTGGCACCTGCAGGGTCAGGGCGTGGAGGAGCCGAGCTCCTGCGCTCCATGGCACAGGGAACAGAGAGGCCACGACACCAACGGCACCAGAAGTGGCCCCTGGAGTTACCAGGCCCTTCAGTGATGCTTTTCATGCAGGTACAAACAGGGACCACTAGGATGAGATAGGAGAGATCCCAACCCCAAGGGAAAGGCAGTTGGTGCATCAGGACATGGACAGACTCATAGGACCGAGGAACTCTAAAGGAGCCACATATCCAGGACTCAGGCAGGGATTTCTCCCAACCTGGAGCAACTTTATTGAGTTTTCCATGGATTCTGAGAGCTCTGCAGACCAGGGGTCTCAGCTCTTGCCATGGTGCACAGAATCATGGAATGGTTTGGGTTGGGAGAGACCTTAAAGCCCATCTCATTCCACCCCCTGCCATGGGCAGGGATGCTTCCCACCATCCCAGGTTGCTCCAAGTCCCACCCAACCCAGAGCCAGGTACAAGGCCCCAGACCAAGGGAACTGGAACCTTACGCAGCAGGTGCTTTCTGTACTCAAAGGCATCTTCCGTGGCAAACAGGGTCTTTGGGAAACGGATGAATATTTTGGTTCTGGAAAAGAGACCAGGAGCAGGTTATCCATGGTGAGCCACCGTTTCAGCTGCCCTGACCAGGCTCAGAGCCCCCCAAACAGCTGTAATGCCACCCAAGCCTAAGCTGCCTTGGGCTTCCCAGGGAAGCAGGAGAAGCTGGAGCCCACGAATTTTTCCCATGGATGGAATAAACGAGGCTGGATTCAAGCTCCCACGGAAACAGGTAAAAATAATGAGGAAATTTGTGCATCTGGGGATTTTATCTCTCTCCTTGCTCCTGTCATGGACAGGACAGAGGATCCAGTACAGCGAACGCTGAGCAGCACAGCAGCTGGAGCCAGGATTTTACCTTCCTAATTTGTATTCCTCAGGCTTGTAACCAATGTGCTTGATGAGCCTCTCCACACCCTCTGCTGCTGGCCCGTGCCAGTGTGGCCAGGTAGCTGGACAGAGACTTTTGTACCTGAAAGATCAGCAGGACATCAACACAAACGACCTGAAGTTTGAGGAACCCCTCCCTGAAACTCCCCCTCAAATTCCTTCTGCTTTATTCAAGGCAGAAGATGACAACTCAGATCAAAACGATGCAGACAAGGCACATGCAAAGGGTGTTTTTGAAGCAGAAGAGGATCTGCCTTCAGCTCCCATCACTGGGACTCGAGTTTTGCTCACTCTGGAGGCCTCAGGACGGCAGGATTACCTGGCCAGAGGGGAGGCAGCTCCCTCACCTTTGCAGGAAGAGCTCGTACTTGCGCCGGTACGCGAAGCCGGCCCGCCTGACCCGCAGGTGCTCCATCAGCCCCAGGTACTTCACCTGGTGTCGGATCAGGAAATCATCAAACTTCCCTGGAGCGAGAGCACACCATCACTGGTCAGTTCTGTCTGGGGAAGCTCACCCACGTGCCCAGGTATTGGGAGAAATCAGGAAGGAACCAAATCCCCGATTACCCACGGGGATGAATTTGCTGCCAGCTTAACCAAGCTATTTATATGTAAATACAAACACAAACACAAATACACAACCTATACATGCTGCACCCTGCTCCAAACAAATCTCTCTGTCCATTCCTTGGACTCAGCAGCGTCTTCAGCCCCAGCCTTACCAGGCTCCTTGTTCTCGTTGGGTTTGATGCAGCGGATGTACGAGGGTTCCTTGGACATCAGGATTTCGATCAGACTCATCAGACTGTTTTTGAACTGGGTTGCAACCTAAGACAGCATCGAAAGGACTTCCTGAGCTTTGGGACTCTTCCCTGCAGGAATCAAAATGCACTCCCTGCACCCAGCTTAAACCTGGAAGCAAAAGCTGATGGTGCTTTGGTAGCCTGGAGTTTTTGGTCAGTTGTGACAGTGCTGAGCTGGAGCATTTGAGCCCTGGCCATGCAGCTGGACACACCTGGCAGCCCTTCAGAGCTCCCTGCTCCTCTGGGGATGTGTTAGGGGATGTCACTTTGCTGTGACAGCACCACTGTTCCACTGCCAGGGAGCTCTCAGGGGTGGAATGGCAGTAAAAACATTCACCCAGTGCAGGAACCCCGAAATCCCACAATAGCTGGGGTGGGAAGGGCCCTCTGGAGATGACCCAGTCCAACCCCCTACCAAGGCAGGGTCACCCAGAGCAGGCAGCACAGGAATGCGTCCAGATGGGTTTGGAATGACTCCAGGCCCTCCCTGGGCAGCTGTTCCAGGCCTCCGCCACCCTCCATGGAAAGTTCTCCCTCAGGCTGAGGTGGAATTTGTTGTGTTTCAGTTTAATGGCCATTAGGACTGAGGAAGGGACCAGCGGTTATTCCAAGACGTGGGGAGCTGAGCTGATATTCAGAGTTAAGACTAAAGACAGAACTCACAGTCTCTGGTCTCCTCCTATTGTCCAGCTCTGACAGGAGGAAACAATCCCTCATGATGCTGTTCTTGGAGTTGCACAGCACCTGAAACAAGAGGAGATAAAAGTTGCCCTCTTGAGCAGCTCTTCTTCTCCTCCTGGGAGCAGCACAGCCCCGAGAACACGCACAGAGGCGCCTAAAGATCAGTGCTAAAGGAAAAAGGATGGCTTTGTTTGCTGCAGCGAGTAAATAAATCTTCTGCTCCAAGCAGGCAATGGAAGAAACAGTATCCTTTTCTTTGTGCTTACCTCCTTCAGGTTTCTGTACAGCAGATCGTTATTCTTCTCCAGAAATCCTGGGGGAAAAAAAATTAAAATAAAATAGAGAATTCAAACATTCACATCCTCAAAACTCTCACTGGAGTTCCAGGTCAGTGCCTGCAGGGGGCAGGTATTTTGTAATTCCCCTTCCCATCAAGTCATCCTCATGCACAGCACTTCAGGAGCTCAGGAACCCCAGCCTGGCTGTTTCTCACTCACCCACAGCACAGTAGGTGACCTCTCCCGCGTAGTGGAGGAGGCGGAAATCCACCCAGTCGATGGATTTCCGCGTTTTCTGATCCGCCAGCTTGCGCCTGCCGGGGGAAAATCCAACAAAACACCAGGAGAAAGAGCAGCAAAGAGATTCCCTCAGCTTGGGGAGAGTCACAGCTGGAGGAGAGCTGGAAATGTGGGGTTTGACGCTATTGATGTGGCTCTGACTGCGGAGTTACGGCCCATGATCAAACCATCATCTCTCCCTGCTGGCAGCAGAGAATGGGAGGCAGCTCCCATGAACCCCTCAGGATGCCTGGGATCTACTCATTGACATTTGACAGTGATCACCCATTCCAGAAATATTAAGATTTCTTCCCATAACATCCATTTAAATACATTTTTACTGCTTATGTGGGGAAAATAAATCACCAGCTCCCTCAATCCCAAGGTGAACCCGGGGGAAAGGATTTCAGATATTTTGCCCTGGAGTGAGAACCCAAATACATAGGAGGAATCCAAATGTTCGAGAATAGTAGAAATACTTTAGAAAGCAAGGATTCCTGGGTAAAAAAAAAAAACAAAACCAAGAAAAAAAGAGCAACTTCACAGTTGAAGTTTCAGCTTTGTAAGCAGTCACAAACAGCAGAGCTGAGTGTCACAACAGCACGTTCGTTGTATCAAAGCTCCTTCCAAGAGCAGATCCTGTGGAAGTAGCTCCAGCACTTCTATTTAAAGCTTTTAATCAGGCAGAACAGCATTAAGGCACATTGTGGTGACAAGGAAGTTGGCTACAAATTTTCCACTTGGCTGTGGTGGAGTTCAGAGCTGCAGGAACAGTGACAGCTCAGCACTGTGACTCTCAATTGATGACTTGTCAGAGCCCTTCAGCAGCTCCTGCAGGGAAGTGCCAGCACAGCCCCGGCGCCAACGCGCTCAGCTGCCACCAAAACGGGATCCAAACCCCCTCCAAATGGAGTATGAACCAAAATGTCACTCATCTGGGGGAGAGGAGCAGGAGCATTTTCTCTCCTTTTCGTACTCCAAGCTCACACAGAGCGAGCTGGGTGTAAATATTTACATATCCCCCCACAGTCTCAGGCACGTGGCTCCTTGTCACAACGTCTTCAGCTTTCCTTGGAGTCCATGGGGGCCAAAGCCATCTGTGGCCAAAGCCATTGAACTTTCATGGGCTAAAATCCTGGGGAAAGGCCCGGGAGTCCCTGATTTTGGTGTGGAATGACAGCCTCAAAGCTCAGCATCTCCCCAGTGAAGAGAGAGAGAGAGCCCTGTTCACACTTCCCAGTACCCCAGATTCACCAGTGGAGTTTTCCAGCACTGGATGGGCTGCTTGATTCCCTCTAGTACAAGGCAGAGGTTGCTCCCTCCCCAGCCCTGCCATGGATATGGGATGGGAAGGGTCTGGGATAGGATACGGAGGGTAAATGCATACGTCACGAAGTGGGCATGATCTCCTACTTTCTCTTCCAGCTTTTCCAAGAAGCTCAAATCAGTCGCTTCCCCAGGCCGTAAACATTCCTCATCCTGGAACAGCAGGCACTGGATCAGAGCTGCTCTGAGCTCATATTCCCTCCTCAACAACATTTAACACAACTTTGTCCCACAAACCCAAAGCTCCACTGTTCGGGAAGCAGAACATCCCCCACCTTCAACCCCCCCAGTTCTCCAGCAATCAGATCCTCTTCCTCATCCTCTGGGCGTTTGTTACGGGAATCTGTGTTTATGTTCTGGATAACACAGACCCATCCCATAATTAGAAGGAAAAATGTGATTAAGGGCCATTAGAGCAAGGCACAGGCCTGCGTTTTAATTTAGAACAAACTCTGTTCTTACCAGGATGGAGATTATTCCTTTGTGCTTCTGCTCAACCAAGTCACAGATGATTTTGTTGTTAAAATACGGGATTGGTTCCCACTGGAAGAGGGAAAAAAAGAACACTTTTAGATAGATGAATACCTTTTCTTTGCAATTTTTAAAAATTCTTTGGAACTTAATTCAGATCCAGCTTCTGATCCCACCGAAATGGGTGTTGGGAATTAAGGTGAACTGAGGGGGAAAAGGTGACAGCACAGGGACCCATGATCCCACTTGGTGCAGCCCACACCATCCTCCTGTTCTCTGCATCAATCCTCTCCATCTTCCCATGTTTTACACTGCTAGAGTTCCTCATTCCCCAGGGACATTGTCACTGCTGAGCACCCGAGTTTTGGGGAAGGTTCTGCTTCTTTCTTAAATGATGTCAAGTAAGTCTGGGCTAAATTGCACTTCAAAAGGGTTACAGAAAGAGACCCCTGGCAAATCCTACGCTTCCCATGGGAACAATAACAAACTGAAAAAGCAGGATGATTTTCACATTGATGATCAAAAGCATTCAGTGTAATGGCAGTTCAAAGGGAAAAGGGAGGGGGGAAATACAATTTACCTCAATCCCTTCCAGTTCATATTCCTCCTGCTCTGCTTTCAGGGTCATCTCAATCAGCAGCTGCTGCAGCTTCTCGTTGCAGTAATTAATGCAGAACTGCTCAAAGCTTCAGGGAAGTTAAATGAGGAGCAGGTTTGATGTATTTCAGGGGCAGTTTTGCTTCTTCCTCCACGGACCAAACCCCCCATTCCCACATGGACCAAACCCCCCACTCCCACATGGACCAAACCCAACCCTTGCTCCCACAGTTGCATCACAGCCCAAACCAGAGCTGCAGCCCAAGGTAAAGTTTCTTCTGGGGTCCAGCAAATCCCTGCACCCAGGTTTTAGTCCCCTGTACCTTGCCCTGCTGGGCTGAGGGCACATGCAAAAATTCATGTAGGACCTCCCATGCCCCCAGATCACCCCAAATCCCAGGAACAGCCTGTACCTGTTTGTGTCCAACACTTCAAAGCCATAAATATCCAGCAGGCCAATAACTGTTTTCTGAGTCGAATCCTGTCAAAGACAACCCTGCTCTGCCATTGCTCCTTCCCTGCAGGTGGCTTCTTTCACCTGAATTTCAAACTTTCTCTTTGAGAGAAATATCAGTGGAGAAGCCACTTTAAAGCAGGTAATGAACTGCTAAAATCCTTTAACAGAGAGTAACTAAAGGGTTTTTCCGGCTCAGGGCCGCGGGATGTCCCAGCAGCAATTATCAAACATCCCAGATATTTGGTGATGAGGGTTGTGGAACCTCTCTGGAGAAACTGCTCAGCATTTGAGGAGCATTCAGTGTCTCAGAGGACCCCAGACAAGAAACCAACCTTGTTGGCAAGAGAGCCATTGATTTTGTTAACAAGCCAAGTGAAAGTCCTCCCATAAATTGCCTTTGCTACGGCATCCCGGGCGTAGAATGCCAGATCCACGTTCAGCGGGCTGAGCACCTGGAAATAAAGATATCCCAGAGAGGATAAACACCGCAGGGGATCAGAGCAAATCTCTGCACAGCCAGGTCATGTCTGTGCCTTGGAGAAGCAGCCACATTGTCCTGCACCACAGCACAGCCACCCCTGGGCTGCAGCTATTCCTGCAGGGGGTTGGAATGGGATGATCTTTAAGGTCCTTTCCAGCCCAAACCACTCTGGGACTCCCTGATTCTCTCTACAGCTTTATTTTCCATCAGTGTTCCTTCAGCCTGCTGCATCACCACCTGCCAGCAGGTTTGGGGCACTGCATTTTGGTGAGTATTAATTTAGACATAGAGGGGAAATATTCTTAAAATAAAAATACAAAATGTTCAAAGTGCAGTTTTCACCAGTGTTTTTATCTGTTTGTGCAGCCCAGTTTCCCAAGAAGCACCATGGACTGGACAAGGGGAAATTGTTTGGCTCATATACAAACTCCCTGTTCCAGCTTTTTAACAGCTCGGGCCCTGTTCAGCAATAAAACACCAATATCGGGAATATATTTTAGTTTAACTTCTCAGGCTGGAAGAAGGGGATGTGGAGCAGGAGAGGGACAGCCAGAGGGATCTGGTTTATACTAAGAACATGCTCCTCATCCAGCCCCCAGCTGGGGGTCTCCCAGATTATTCTGGGACACAGAACCCCCCAGTACCTCCTCGGATCTGGCTTCGATCTTCCGGTGGGTGAGAGCTTCCTGCAGGATGGACAGGTGAGCACCCAGGAGCTGCAGGGAGAGAAATATTTGCACTCAGAGCACAGCCACAGGTCCCTGTTTAAATAGGCAGCACTGTGTGATCAGTGGGGCACAACCCCCAGCCCCCTCCCTTTCTAGCAGCAACAGGAAATAAGGAAATTTCAGGGAGAAAATTCAAGACGGTTTACAGCAAGAGCTGGGGATTTATATGGTTATCCTTGTGCTTTTGGGAATAAACATTTTGTCCCTATAAGAAAATCACAGCAAGGTTAAGGTTTTCCTCCTAGCACTGGGAATTCTGGCCCGATCTGGGCAGAGGCACCTTGGAAATCCACTTGATCTGTGTCCCGTCGCGGATGATGGCGTGGCCATTGCTGTCCTCTTCAAACTGAATGTTCCCGAGGTGCAGGACACTGGCAACGATTCCAAAGAGATGCTGATAATGGGAGATATTCCATTAGGACACGGGCTCCCACAGCTCTGTGGGGTGGTGCTGATCTTTCCTATCGTTAATTAACAGGATTTTGGCTGGGCTGAAGGGGGTGAATCAGAGAAGCTGGTACCAGCACTGGCATTGTGCTCTTCACCAAGCACTCCCTCAATCCCACAGAATCATGGAATCCCAGAATGGCAGGAGGTGGAGATGAACTTTGAGATCATCCAGTTCCACCCCATGCCATGGGCAGGGACACCTTCCACTATCCCAGGTTGCTCCAAGCCACGTCCAGCCTGGCCTTGGACACTTCCAGGGATGGGGCAGCCGCAATTCTCTGAACAATCTGTGCCAGGAACCCAGTTTCTTCCCACTATCTAATCCAAACCTACTCTCTGGCAGTGGGAAGCCATTCCCCCTTGTCCTGCCACTCCAGGCCCTTGCCCAAAGTCCCTCTCCATGTTTCCTGTTGGCCCCTTCAGGTCCTGACCATCCAAAGCGTGTCCTGTTCCCCCCTTAACCCCTCTCCCAGGCACGGCTTCTGCCATCACTTCAGGCAAAGAGCCGTTCCCTCCTCTCTGAAATCCCTTTGTTCAGTTCCTTCTAACAAGGAGTACCTCGATATCTTTTTCAGTGAAGTCAATGATGGAAAAAGCTTTCCGGACTATTTTCCAGTCATTCTTGTCATTGATAGAAAACACTTTGGCACATCGACCCTAGGCAGTAAAAGAAAGATGAATTAATACAATTAATTGGTAAAGAACTTTATTATCAGCAAGCACAGATACTTCTGGGCACACTGCTTTCATTTCCAGTTTCCTCAGTGAGTTTTCCCACTGTTATTGATCCTGAACGTGGCCCCTTTGATCAAATCTTTCACTTTATACTGGAAACCCCAAATAAATCAAAGCCCTGAGTGTGGAGAGCGTCACCATAAATTGGCTGAAGCCGTGCACAGCTTGAGCTTCCAGCCATCCTTTACTTTCAGGGTACGAATATCTTCTGCCCAAGCTGCATTTTCCATCCCTCCAGTTCCAGATGGAGCCACGGAGCCGTTCCAGCTCCCACTGACCTGGATGAGGTACGCGTACTTCTGGGGGTTGCGTTCCAGCCCGAGCCAGCACAGCAGATCCTTGTCTCCACCCTCCAGCAGCTGGTAGAAAATATGGAAATTCCTCTCTCCGTGGTTTTGGTGGACAACTCGGGATTTCTCGATCAGGTAGCTGAGGATGTGCCCTCCCACTGGAGCTCCCTGGCAGAACAAAGCAGGCAGATCAACACCAACAACACCAACAAGCCCTGTGATTGCTGTTTCTTTGCTCCCAGGAATGAGGGACAGGCTCAGGAAAAGCCCAGCTCTGCTGTCATTTATCTGCCACCTTTTGTTCAAGAGTGAGTGTCCAGCAACAGCACAAGGATTCGCTGTCCTGTAAAAGTAACTTGAGCTTGAAAACTCTCTATCAGCTTTCCATGGAGCACTGCCAGGATTGCCAGCAATGCTGGAAGCTTCCAGGATGGATAATCACTGACCTCACCCGCAAAATGCGAGGTCTGTAAAAACAGGGTCAGAAATGTGCAGTGCAGGAATTAATAAATCCTGGGCTGCCTGCTCAGTGTCCAGGAGGTTTCTCAGACATGGCTCCTTTTCCCAGCGCTCCAGCGAGTTTGTTCTCACCTTGAAATCAAACTGGATATCCATGTACTTCCCAAATCTGCTGGAGTTGTCGTTGCGCAGGGTTTTTGCGTTCCCAAAAGCCTGGGGATGAACAGAGAGGGAAAGTCATTTCTCATCTCACTGAGAGCCTCACACCCATGACAGGACCAAGTTCCAGTAACAAAGATTTGCTGCTTCAGCTGAATCCCAGTGAATTTAGTGGGATTAAAGAAATACAAACTAATGAAATTCCATACCTTTAAAGTGGAATTTGGCTAAATCAATCATTGCTTTTTCTTGTCTAACCTATAACTGAGGCCCCAAGGAACTGCTGCATGGTGCAGCTTTTTTGTATTTTCTTGGGGTTTTTTTTCAGCCATCCTCAAACTGAACCCCCAAATTCAAATTTCCGAACATTAAATGATATTAAATCCCAAATATTCTCTCAGAGGCTGTGCCAATATTGGCCTTTCCTGCTCAGGGCTGCAGATCTGCAGGGAATCCTCGAGCAGTGGGGCCACCGATTCCAACCCTTCTGCATTTTGGGCCTTCCTTTAGATTCTCACCTCGAGGACAGGGTTGGAGAGCAGGAGCCGGTCCCGGACAGTCTGCAGCTGCTCTGTGGTGGGACAGGTCACTGCGTAGTACTGCAGGATCTTCTTGGATGCCTCTGTCTTGCCAGCCCCACTCTCCCCAGAAATGAGGATGAAGTGGTTGTTGTACTCATTGCACATCACCCTGTAGGCGTTGTCAGCTATGGCATAGCTGGGATGGGCACAGGAGGCATTCGGAGGGGAAATATCCGTTAGGAATGGCACAAGAGGAGGAATAGCAAAGGGTTTTTCCAGGAGTGTTTACTCCTGGTTTTACATTACAAGTATTGGAGAGGATCACAGAATCCCAAAATGGATAGGAAGGGGTCTTAGAGATCATCTCATTCCAACCCCCTGCCATGGGCAGGGACACTCGCTGGGAAAGCTGGGCTAAAAACTTGAGCCTGACTCAAGGTCTGGCAGAAAAAGTCCAGGCCTAGTGACTGTGGACACCCTCGTGGTGCCAGTACAGCATTGCAGGGAAATCCCAAATCAGCAACACCCACGGAGATCCCATGGGAACACTCACAGGTGTGGGGGCAGCTCAAAGAAGTTCACGCCCCGATAAAGCTGCATCTGAGCCACCGTGTAAATGTCCAGCTCTTGGTAGGGGTTCACAGACACGAGTAGGGAACCAATGTAGGTCTGCAGGGAGAGAGAGCCCGGTGGGACACCTGCTCCACCACAAAATCCCGAAGGAGGAGCCAAAGGACACCTGCTCCACCACAAAATCCCGAAGGAGGAGCCCGGTGGGACACCTGCTCCACCACAAAATCCCGAAGGAGGAGCCCGGTGGGACACCTGCTCCACCACAAAATCCCGAAGGAGGAGCCCGGTGGGACACCTGCTCCACCACAAAATCCCGAAGGAGAAGCCCGGTGGGACACCTGCTCCACCACAAAATCCCGAAGGAGGAGCCAAGTACTTCAGGACATTCTCCACAAACAAATGACAAAGATGGTACAGAGCTTGTTACGAGAGAACCAAACCAACCAACCAAAATTCTTCCCAAACCAATACCAAACTTCTTCCAAAATCCTCCTGGTTATGAGTAAAGCTGAAGCATGAGAGCAAGCTCAGAGCCCGACATTTTAAATGCAACGATTTGGGATCTCTTGGTGCTTCCAGGACCCTTTTCCTACTAAAGTTAACATAACCTACAATAAAATCCTCAGCCCTTCCCAGACAAACCTTGTCCTGCCTTCAATCACAGTGTTCCCTTTCCCATTCCCTTCCTATTTACTGTACATCCTCTAAAGCTCTGCAAGGCAGCTCTGAGCAAGCTGAGACTTCTTTAATTATTATTTTAATTAGCCAAAGTAGATAAATTACTCCTGGGTGATCGCTTTGCTGGATACCACCAACACAAAGGATACTCAGCTCTTCCTCCTGAGCATCAAGGCCACCTTAGGGACATTTCAGCAGCCACAAACCCCCAGCAGCAGCACTCACGTAGATGAGGTTCTCCTGGTAGCGCTTCCGAAGGTTGTTGAGGAAAGCAGCCTCGCTGGTGTGGGAATCCAGGAGGACAAAGTCCTGCACCCCGACCTTGTCCCGGGCTATCAGAGCCCCTTCCATGTTGGCGTCGCCGTTCTCGTCCACTTCTTCCTTCTGCAGCACAAAGGTTGGAGGGTACAGAGTTAGGAGGGGGCAGAGGGGGCCCTTCCCAGGGCCAAAAATCAGCCTGGAACAGGTAATGGCAAGAGATTGTTATTCCAGCTTGTCCAAGGATGGCAATTCCACACCACCCGAGCTCTTCGCAGTCCAGGCATCCGAGACTCACTGCTGTGAGCAGGGGGGAAGATCCTGGGTTCCAGGGCCCTCACTGACATAAAAACTGAGACAAATCCAGCCCTGGAGATGCAGCCTGGATCTGAACACTCAATAACTGCATCCAGAGAGAGTTTTCCAAACACACCGGATGTATCCTTAGTTATACACCACCTGCAACGCCTTTATATAGATCCAAGCATGAAAATGGAGAAACCCTGGAAAAGGCTGCAAGGGGCTTGACTGGGAGGCAAAAAAGATTCATCCCACAGCACCACCCTGTATAAGAATGTTATTCCCAGTGCTTCCCAGCAGCAGCTCCAAGTCAGCTTTCAGTGCTGGCAGCAGATGTCCCCACACGCCAGCGAGAGACGTGGCTATTGCTGATAAGACTGATCAAAGAGCGACTTGGGGATGGTTAAACCCTTCCCAGCATCCCCCATCCTTCTCCAAAGGCTAAGAGATGCAAAAAAGGGTGTCCCTGACAAAAGAGAACCCTCTTGCACCCTCAACTTCTGATTCTTTATGGTAGAAGTTGACTTTATCTGGGAAATTCTCATTGCTGAGGATCAAGCTCTATTCCCAGGCTACAAGAACAAACTGTGCTTTTTATTTGCTTAAACCAAACTGCAAATTCCATGTTAGCAAATAGAAAATCACTTTTTTTTTGTCCACATATTCCGCATGGATTTGTCTACATCGCACATATTCTACAGTAATATTGCGCTGAAGTGGTTCAGGGTTTCCTTTTGGTTTGTCTTTACAGACACCATAATTAACCAGTTCAGAGACAAATCCCTATCCAAACGCATAAATGGACAGAAACGAAGCCAGAACAGTTGGAGCAGCTTACCTTGGAGTGAATTCCCTTGGAGTGAGCTCCCTTGGAGGGTTCCAGGACAATTAGGGGACAGAAGGTGGCAGAGCAGCCGGAGCAGCTGCGGAGGCTCCGGGCTGTGATCACCAGCCCAGCACCTTTGCTGATCTCCTCCTGCCCTTGGGGACATTGCCTTGTCCCATTTTGCTGCTCCACTGCTCAAGGGGAGCTTGTGGTTGCGTGTAAGGTTTTCAACAAGGATTAAAAGGATGGCGTTGCTCTGTCTGTGCAGGGCCACGTCAGGGTCTCCTCCCTTTTTTCACTCAGTTTTGATTTTTCTAAAGAAGCTTTACAAATCGAAATTAGGCACAAAAAAGAAAGTTCCTTCTGAGCTCTGGCAAACCTTGACTCTGGAGGGAGGTTTTTGGGATGAGCCTGCACTGGGGTTTGGTGGATTTGGGAGCAGAATTACATAAAGTGAAGAGCGAAGGACCCAGTCACACAATTTCCTTTATGACTGAGGCAAGCTCAGAAGAATCAGCTCTTATACAGGAATTTTAATGTGAATCTCATTTTAGTCCAGCCTGTTCTTTACATTTATCTCCTTGAGAACGAGCAGAGCTTTGAGATTTATATTCAGCAGCAACCCAGCCACAACACTCCAGAGGGAAAAATCCCCTGGAAGCAGGTTATTTAAATAAAAGTAAATAAATCAGACCTGAACTCAATCACACACAAGGAATTATATTTTTGCTTTGCTGACTGTCCCCAGCCCAGGGCTGGCAGGATACAGGATTCCTCATTTGTCCTTAGCCAGGGCATGACCTGAGTGTGATCCCTTCTTTTTTTCTGTTAGAAAGTTCCCTACACTTTTTCCTTTTAATATTAATACCCTTTTCCCCCCCGCTCCTCTGCACGTGACCGCTCTTGTCCATTTGTTGTGCTTGTCCTCAGCTCAAGGCTCCATCGGTTTGGAAGACAAAATGAAGGATGATTTTGCTTCTCAAACCAACACCTGGACAGACCCCACTGCCCATGCAGGGAGGAACACGGAAAAGGGAGAGAGGAAAGAGAATAATAATAACAGGATTTTCTTTCTGACAGAGCTCTCAGGAAAAGACACTTTTCCCTTCCCTCCCAGCTGGGAAGCAGGAAAGGATCAGCCTTTTGCCTCCACCTGCTCAGGTTTCCTTAACCCAGTTCTCTCACGTGTATGTTAATGGGTAAATGACACTGGTCCCCACCAGACAAAGCTCCTGAACTCTTTCCTGGGTTATTTTGTGCCCAGATTTTCTCAGTATTTTGCTGTTGCTGATCATTTAATGATCCCACCACCCCTTACTGGCCTGTCCCCACCCATTTCTGGAAGTTCACTGCAAGTTTTGTGCTTCCCTGAATGAGAGATGTCCCAGGACTCATCCGTGCACGTGACCCCACGCAAGACACTGCTCTTTTAAAGGATTATTTTCTTTTCCTCATCACTCAGTCAGATTTCTTTCTTGCCTAAAGACACGAGCCCTATCAGAAAAACTCTCCCTCACCACAATGAAGGGTTTTGCTTTTCCCACAGGGATTTGTCTGTCAGCAGGGAAACTGCAAGGAACTCTGTGGGATCACCACACAAATTCCTGAGCTCTGCAGCTCCTGAGAAAGGGTCAGACAGAACAGGCCAATTTCTTTGACAAAGTCTGCACCAGTTTGAAGCAAGATCTGTGAAGAAAACAACTTAAAAAAAAAAGTAGAAAGAAAGAAACATTGCAAAATTATTACTTATCTTCACCAGAGGATCAAAACTTCGTTTTTCAATTGATGCTCCATTGATGTTTCTTTGGTTTAATGTCATAGAATAGAAGAGATGAAGGTATGGGGGGAGGAAGATCACCTATGAGGCCACAGCTATTTTGGAGGCACTGGAAAAGCCCAAACCAGGCAGGTGAGAGCCTCAGGTGGGCACGAGTTCAACCCATGGCCCTCTGAAAGCCTCGCAGCTCCCACCCACGCAGGAAATTGCACCAAAAAGTTCAACCCAGCAGACCCAGGCTTATTGGGGCCACGGCCAAGGCCCACAATTCCACCCACAACAGCAGAAAATCTCCTCAAGGATCCTCCACACCTCCACACCACCCCGGAGCTGCCGGATTTCCCCTTCCACCACCCTGTGAATTCCGAGGTGGTTTTCTGTCACACCCGAGTCCTGCTTTCCCGTCACCCTCCCCTCACCTCCTTGTCCAGCCCGTGCCGCTTCCACAGAGAGTTCCTGGGGCTGGAATTGAGGCCCACGGACACCCTGGATCGTGTGTCGGGCTGTTCGCTGCTCCCTCCTTGGGCAGGGATGCGCCATCCTCCTGGTTTAATGAATTATCCAAGACCTGTCAGCACCCGAGCCCCGGGAGCTGCCGACACCGGCTCGAGGAGGTTCTGCCTCTGACCAAAACACCCACGGCTGAGGCAGGGGGTGAACCGATGGGCTCTGACCTTCCTGATGGGCAATTTGGGCAAATCCAGGCACAAAATACATCCCATCACTCCTGGCCAGGCTCCTCAGCCCCTTCCCACAGCTCCCGGCTTGTCTCCCGCTAGAGGTCACTGCAAAACCCAGTTTAAGTCGCAGTTTCCATGGATTTTCCTTCATTTTTTTCATACGCAACAGGCAGTTTTCTTCCCTCAAAAATGACTTTTCCTGCTGGACACCGACTCCCACTTGGTGCCAGCTCTTCCTGCCTCTGCCCAGCTGCCACAGACAACAACACGAGATTTCCCCAAACAATTTCCAACAGGATAACACCCATCCATTTGGGAAACCAGTGATCCACGAGCAGCAGCAAGCAACCCCTCCATTCTCCAGATGATGCTTCCATGAATTAAGAGCTCTGTATTTAAGGAGCTCTCCACCCAAGTCCCACCTCGCTGGATGACGAGCTCCTAAAGGGACTCGCAGCAGGATCAGGTTCTCCAGAAATGGAAGAGCCCTTCCTGTGCCACAGGATACCTTGGTCTTACAGCAACA
Source organism: Dasyornis broadbenti (assembly GCA_013397935.1). Lineage (NCBI taxonomy): Eukaryota > Metazoa > Chordata > Aves > Passeriformes > Dasyornithidae > Dasyornis > Dasyornis broadbenti. The sequence goes on along the minus strand of VZRN01003163.1, from coordinate 282,707 downwards.
TCCAGGAATTGGATCTCTTCCCTCGTGGCTCTGAGTATGAGCCAGGCAAAGGCATTTCTGACTTATCCTCAGCTAATAAATACTGGTGATGAACAAAACCATTCAAAAAAACCCTCAATAAGGCACATTTTCACAAGGGAGTGGAAAAAGCACCTGTTTCACAGTCAGGTTGTTTAGACTGCTCTGTTACCCGACAGAATCAGGTTTTGGTAACAGAAAGTTAATTCTTCGCACCCAGATCAAATTTGTGTTCTGATCTCTGCAAAAAACTTCTTCCCAGTCCCTCCAACAGCCTTGGGGCCATGCCCATTCCCTGGGGAGCCTGTTCAGTGCCCCATCACTCTCTGGGGGAAGAACCTTTTCCTGATATCCAACCTAAACTCCCCTGACACAACTCCAGCCCTTCCCTCAGGTCCTGGAAATTTCTGCAACACCAATTTTTTTTTTTTTTTTTTTTTTTTTTTACCTGTTGCCTGTAGTTACACCCCTGAGATAAAAGCAAATAAAAGTGGTGCCACGGGAAGGTGCAGTAAATGAACATCCCTGGAGTCATCTGGTTCAAAAGAGATATGAGATAAAAAATAGACACAAGATTTAAAATAGACATGAAGTTTTATACAGAGTCAGGCTTGCCCAGCACTTGCCCAGCTGAGCTCAGAGCAGCACTGTTAACACACATTCCCTCAGGAACGTGGGAGCTCTGTTTTGGAAATACTCATTTACTGCAAGAGGCAGCAGCTCCCTGACCCATCCTGCTCCCCTCGTGTGCTCCAGGAATTTGCTCATTAAGAGTCCTGGACTGCAGGGATCACAACAAGGAACCCCTCGGGCTCTGCTCCACCCTCGGCTCTCAGGAGGAATTGGCCCAAGGGGCCGTGACCACGGAGAATGGAAAAGGAAGATGTTCTGCCAGAGGCACTTGGCAGGGTCAGCGGGGGAGCACGGACACCTCCCGGCAATCCTGGATCTTCCTACAGCAGTGACCTCGAGGTCAGGACTCCAGCGCTCCGTAGGGATGCCCCGTGTCTGCTCCAGGAGCAGTCAGGACTCATCCCATTGTCCCCAAAGGAAAATCAGAGTATCAGAGCTTGGCAGCAGGACCTGGGGTGACACATCCCCACCCAGGAAGAACAGCCAGCCCAGGGCAATGGGAACACTTTTCTTCTCCTGAAGAAACCTTGGTGTGGCTCCTGAGAATTCATCTGTTCAGCTTAGTTTTCAGATAAACGAGATCCCCTTAAAACAGGGATTAAAGCAGAGCAGATTCCACCACAGGACCAAGTGATGCTCGACCCATCACAGCAAAGCCAACAAAACAAGCTGATTTTTAGGTATTTCACCGAGGCTTTTCACAGATCTCTGGAAACCTCTTTCAGATTTCTGACAGAACTGGAATGTTGGACATGGAGAGTGTTTGGGAATGCAGCAGCCAGGGAAAAGGGATATTTTGGGTGTGCAGGGAGGCACTTGGGCTGTCTGGCACTACTGTACATGCTCCTCGAGGCAGGAGAATTCATAAATACAATTATACTGTGGAAAAATTTACACATTGTAACCTAATTTCTTTTCAAAAGAATACAGAATAAGAGGGTTTTAAGGTTAATCAACAGCCCAGGGAAACGCCAAGAGTTCTTAAGGCCTCTTGTCTGTCTCCAGGGCATGGTCTGCTATAGACTTGTTAAAGGGTGACTGTCTGTCTTTCTCAATAGAGGAGAGGTCGAGGTGAACTACTTCACTTTCATAAATCAAAAGAAAGAAAAAAAGTGAGAAAATCTCCCGAGTTCAAACATTTCTTTAAACCCCAAACTTTAAATACTAAATGGGCTTCATGGCTGCCATTTTGAAAAACATTAGTTTGCCAAAGGACCCTTTTGATTCCTATTGGAAAAGCGAGCGCTCACAGATAATCCATTGAGAATCCAAACCCCCACAAAAGGCTCCCTGAAACAATCGCGGCGCTGCTGAAGGACAACATTTTTGTGCCCAAAAGAAAACATTTTAACGCGCTACAATCCATGACACATATATTCCTCCATTTCCTTTCAGTAATTATTCATTAGAAAACATTTAACGTCACTGCGGATTTCACACTGGGCAGTCTGCACACAAAGGAGAAGAGTTGGCCCATTTAGAAGGGGCTGAGGCCGCCTTTTCTCATCCCAGGAGCTCCAAGGCGGAGGGGGCTGCCGGACACAAGGGGCCGGCTAAATTGTGCGGTTAACGGTCAAAGCCCCCCTGCCTACTTTGACACTCATTTAAAGATGACGGGGAACAATAGAGATTTGTTCTTAGCAACTCTTTCTTGTGCCACTGGGTCCCCGGCGGCCGCGCCGGCCGCTCCGAGGCCTGCGAGCGGGGCCGGGGCCTGGGCCCACCTGCCCCCCGCGCTCCCCACTTTAACACAACGAGACAGGTAAAGAATATCGGCGAAAAGAGCCCCATTCACCACGTCAGCTTGAATAAAACAATGGCCTGTCAGGTTAATGCGAGCAGCTCGGATTTTGGGTTGGTGCCAGCAAGCCTGGCCCAGGTTAGGCAAACGCTTCCCGCCCCAGAATTCCCAGTTCGCACCAGTGCTCCCAGGTTACAGCAGGCACCGAAGCATTCAGGCACCTGACTTAGAGCATAAAACACTTCTTTATAGCTTTTTTAACTCGCAGGAAGGACCCTTTTGCTGTCTCAGCTTGTTTCACACACACAGAGATGCTGCCCGAAACTCTGTGCTCATCCCTGCACCCCAGACACGCTGGATGAGCGAGGAAAGCAGCAGCAAATCCACCTCCCTTGAGAAATTTAGGACCATGTAAAACCCAGCTCAAATCCTGTCAGGCCTGAGCACAGACACTGAACTGCTCATTCTCCTGGTTGTTGGCTTTTAGATATAAATGCCAGAGTTTTCTTCATGCTTAGATTTACTGCCACTGCTGGACCAGAGGCAGCTTCTTAATGAATCCTGAATCCTTACTAATTGCAGAACAGGATGATTTATTAGAAAACATCAATTACTAATAAACTCCATAGCAAACCTCCATACGCTGCACAGCACAGGATTTCCAGCTGGAAAATGAAAATGAAAAAAATCCAGAGTTAAAAATTCTGGAAATATGGTAGGGTAGGTTTATTCAATTTCTGGGAAAGAGAAGGATGATCCTGGAATATGAAAGTCCGTAAGTTACAGGAAGAGGAGCATTAAACCACAATAAATTCATGTATTCCAAGGTGAACACACTCCAGGGTGTTTCCAAGCCTTCAAGACTGAACTGAGAAACAGAGGAAAACAGCCCCAAAATCACACTTATGGACATAGCAAGAAGGCCACTGAGAAAGCATAGGGTCAGGATCACACCTCCCATAAGAGTGCGTCAACATCCCCCAAAGACCGAACCCTTTGGGCACCAGGAAGCAGAAAGGAGCTTCCTGTGTGAGTCAGCATCAGAACTAAGAGCAGATGAGACAAATGACATCTGCGACAACAAATCCAAACCAAGAATAGAACTCAAGTTCCAACAGCAAAAGCCAGTTTTCATCAGTCCACAAAAGCCCCTCAAAAGTCAGGGGCTGTTTCCACAGTGTCTACACAGCACAGACTTGCAGAGGCTGCGACACAAGGTCTGATTCAGGAACTCCAGCCAAGGTCACCCAAAGCTCACAGTGATTTAGGACAAGCTTTGCTCTGGCTCTGCTCCGTCAGGGTTGAGGGGACAGCAGTGCCAGGGCTGCAGTTTTGGGTGGGAAGAGTTGGAGGGGCAGCAGAAGAGGCTGCACAGACTCATGACAGGGCTGACGATTTACTGGCAGGGCAGGATTTCAGCTGAGCCTGGACACTCAGCCATGATGGGAATAAAGAGCAAAAACCTCCTCCAAATTCCTCCAGAAAACATCTTCATCAGCCTTTCCCTGGTTCAGGTTTCCTGGACCCCTTGCACACAAAACATTTCAGTAGCAAGCATTTAAATTCAGGAGTCGGGCAAGGAGATATTATCATATCAGTGGTTCATTCTGGGAATGGCCACCTGAAGCCACAGGAGACCCCATTCCCCACCTGGGAGAGGGGCACCAGACCAGACCTGCAGCTTCAACCAGCAAAGAGTCTGCTGAGACTCAATATAGGAGTGTCTGTAGAAGAAATAATTTATCTTATCTTCAAAAACATCCCTTTCCTACCCCTCAAGGTACCTTACAGTGCACCAGAACAATTTTTGAGAGTGGGAAGGGCCTGGTTATTGGATATGTGAGGAACATCCATCACTGGCTGCAGTTCTGAAGCCAAGGGAATGGAAAGGGAACAATCTGCTCTTGGCTTGCTACAGCCACAGGGACAAAGAAGGGAAATGAAGCACCACAGTGACCCCTCTAAGAGCATCCAAGTTGGTTTTACTCCATAGAAGGTGGGGGGGGATCTCCAGCATTCCAGGTGCAGCTGCACCCACCCCTCAGAGTCACCCAAGGTCAGCTCTTCTGGGTTTGGGTTTAAAGACAGATGAAGATTCCTCAGGCATTCCCAAGTTCCCAGGCTCTGGAGTTGCCAGCCCCCTTCTCCATTGATCAGAAAAAATTCCCTTTTTTTCATGTAGGTGAGAGCAAAAATGTGAGAAATTGTGAGGAAATGTGAGGGGAGAAAAGGGCGGGAAACGTGAGGGGAGAAAAGGGCGGGAAACGTGAGGGGAGAAAAGGGCGGGAAACGTGAGGGGAGAAAAGGGCAGGTAAAGTTAGCTCCTTCCCTCCTCCTTTGGTCACACAATTCTGTCCAAAACACCCCAAAACCTCTTCTGCCTTTGCTCCTTGGAGAAGGAAGATAACCACTGCTCCCAGTCAGGTCCCAGCTTGCCATTAGTCAGAAACTCCCAGTTTAAAGCACACATCAACACAAAACCTTAGGAAGAGCTCTGAACTTACCCCATGTCTTCCACCTTTCTACAAAAAGGCAGCTTAAGGCAAACCAAGAAGGAAAAAGGGAAAAATTAATCCCCCCACATACACCTTCTGAAGCACAGAGCTACTCATTCCGTGTGGGATCAAGGGCAGGGCACAGCAGGTGGAGATAGAGGGGACTCAGGTGATTCCTAAATGGCTTCTGGATGGCAGAGAGAAAAGGCATCCTCTGAAACAGGGAAAACCTGTTAAAATGGGTGAAAATAGCCATATTTTATTGAATTTAGGTGTATGTTTGAATCAGAAAATGTTGCTATTGCTCCTCTTGTAACTTGAATGTACCTAAAATGAACAAGTTTATTTTAAAGAGTCTCATACAAGGGCACAAGGAGCTTTATGAATTATTTATCTGGGGTTCTTTATACTTAGAGCTAAATGTTATTTGAGGAAGTAGAAATAACTGCAGTGATTTAAATGGAAATGTTTCACATATTAAAAATAACACAGGAGGGCTTTGGAGGAAAGGATGTTTTGCCTTTATGAGACTTCCCTGGAAGAATTCCTCACTGAGGACTATTCACAGGGAATGAAAATTATCCTGGCAGTCAGACTGAGTATTTCCCTGCTGCTGGATGAGAAGCAAAGAGAGGATGTGGGAGAAAAGCAGGGAAGTGGGGAGAAAGGAGAAGGCAGATCCTGCAGCCAGTGCTCTGTCCTGGCTCCACAGCGGAACAATTATCCCAGTAATTATCCCAGTAATGAATGTGCTCATCCCGTTTGCTGGAATTCTGCCTCATGTCATTAATACAGGAAATAGCCAGACAGGGAGTCCTGGCTGAGGGGGGATAAAAGGCCCCTCTAAATCCAAGCCTTCCTGAGGAGGAATTATTTTTGAGCCTCCTGCAACCATTATTGAAAAGAAATTCCCTTATTCCTCTATCAGTTCAAAGCCTCAGTGGCAAGGCCCTTATCCCAATGGATGGACCATTCTCCTGCTGAATATTGGGTTGTTGAACAGAGGGATTCACCACCTCTGGCTCAGCCAGACCATGCACAGAGCAGCACCTCATGCAGAGTAAAAATCCCTTCCATGCTGCAAGAAGGAAAACTCCAGGGATTTCCCAGGATTGTCCCACAGCCAGACACCCCCAGCAGCTCTGAGTTCAGCCCTCAGGACTTCAGCTCCCTGAGAGACCCCTTTGCCTCCCTCTCTGATGGGACCCATCAAAGCAAACCCGCCGTTACCTCCTTTCACTCCGTGTTCTCACCAGCCTTCAGATGTGGAAGGAATTAATTGTGGCTAATTAAAAATTAAATCCTCCCTTGCCTTCGGTCACTGTATTTCTCTCTGCCTCAGCCTGTTGCGCTCTGCCTCTGCCACCTTCTCTCTGGGAATAATTTCCTTCCTCCTCCTTGGCCTCTGCATCCAGCTCTGCCATCTGCCCTGCGGAGTCTGGCTCCAGCTCTGCACCCAGCTGACCCCCTTGGCTGCAGCTCCTCTCCCAGTGTCTCAGAGTCATTCCTTCCTTCCCTCCAGCCCCCCCAGCTGCAGGGCCTCCCTCCCTGCTGCCTCTCTCCAGCCCAGTCCCTCCAGGGAGCAGCTCCCCGGGAAGCTTTTCCAGTGCACTCCAAGCACCCGGTGCTGCTGCAGGACTGACCTTCCTGGGGTGAGCGTGGGCTCTGTGTCCCTCCCAGCACTGACCACGGTATTCCACGGAAAGAGGAGCACAGGAGATGCCAAGGGAGCCTCTTGCCTCTGAACAGGTCTCAACACACCGATGCTCAATAAATAAACCAAGGATTAGCCAAGTTATTTTGTGGCAGGTGGCTTTTGCCAAGGAGACCACAGGAATTTCGCCCCCATCCAGTTCCTTAGGAGGCAGCTCTGGACAGAGAATGTCAAGGCGACCTGGATGTCTGTCCCGCAAAAGCCATCCCCAGGCTTTTGTGATGGGATTTGATGGAGATTGCAGAGCACCACACCAAGACAGTGACACCGCTGTCCAAAGACCCCAGCTCCAGAACATTGGGAGCATTTAGCAAAACGAAACTGGACTGGTTAAGAAACCAGGCAGCACCAGTGTTAGTGTTCTGCAGTGTTAGTACTGCAGAATTTTCCCTGGAAGTTTTCCTAAAGTCTATGACGAGAGAAAGTCATCAGCAGACAGCAAGAGACCTGCACCTTAATTATAATTTGTTATAAACCTTCCCATTTTAGTATCTTGTTGGGGAAAAAAAAGTAGCTGGTTTGATCCTGGACGAGAGGAGAGTCATCTCCTCTTGTCAAGACTTCATTACCATGCAAGTGAGATGTCATCCCAGTCCCAGCTTCCAAGATATTTCTGTATTGAAGTCCAAAAATGCCATTAGCCAGCAGAGAAGGAAAGGGACCATTTAGGAGCACGCAGAAATCATGGAGAAAAGTCGCTCTTACCGCAAATTATCCAGGATAAACTCAATATATATTTCTGCACCAGGAAGTCTGGGAAATGAGTCCTGACATTTGTGGCTGAATTACATCAGTTGTGTGCTTTAGAAAAATATAATTTTCAGATCATTATCCCATCATTTAACCTATGGAAATGCACCACTCAAATATATACTAATACAGATAATAGAAATCTTAAAATCCCAGAGTGATTGGGAAGGGTTGGAAGGGACCTTAAAAATCCTCCAGTTCCAGCCCCCTGCAGGAAATGCCCCATGGAATAAATCTCTCTGTTAATGCATCTCCCACTCCAGCCACGACAATTAAAGTTACCTGGGTGTCCATCCTGGCTGCTGTTACCAATTATTCCAGGGAAACCATTCACCAGGGGCTTTGAACCTGGGTAAGGTCTCTCGGAACTCTGGGCAGCTGGGCAGGGACGATGTCCTCACCCGAATTGAACGCCTTTAATAATTTACTGGGACCAGGGACTTGGGCCTATGGCACTTGCATCCACTTAGTGGCCACTTTTCCAAGATAAGAACTAGAAACTGTATCTTGCTCGAGATTAGGTTGCACCTGGGATCTTTGATGAGCTCGTGTGAGTGTTCTGTGTTAATTACAGACCACCCAAATTAGGGAGCGCATCCTTTGGGTGAGTTGAGCTGGAGCCATCCCAGTTTGATGCCACCACAGAGCAGGTGGTGGGTGCTCAGCTGCTCCCTCAGAACCCAGAACGGCCTAGGCTGCAGGAGCTGGGAGCTTTAAGGTTAATAATGTATATTCCCTTGGTTATAGGATCTCCCTTCCCCAGGCTAAGACGTGCTTAAAAATTAACGGTGCAGATATCCCACAAAGGAGGAGCAGGTGCTAAGACTCCACATGAATCTTTAATGTGATTCCAACTCACAAAGTCAATTTTAGCAGCTTCCCTGCATTGCTGCAGCCTTTGGGATCTCTCCACCTCACTGGGACAGGACCCAGGGTGGCTACAGACTTACCCCGGAGGAATTGGACTAAAACAGTGCTGTGGAGGATGAGGGCTCCACTCTCGCTTGCACATATTGAATTCTGCCTTTTTCCTCCCCGGGGTCCTGACGTGGTGTAACCAGATCTGGGGAGAGGCCATTCCACCTGCACCTCACCGGCCTCACTCAGCATCAGCTGGTGAAAAACTACACCCCAAGCTCCAAGCGATTCCTACAGCTGCTTCAACAGAGAAAATGTTCATTGAATTCATTCAGGATTCATCCCATTCATCCCCTGGTGCATCTGAAGTGGGAGGGCACACTGCTGTGGGTGTTTGAACTCAGAACAGAGGGCAGGGGGCACTTACAGGACTGAACAGCACCAAAACTTCAGGGTAAAAATCCCAGGGATGAAATTCTGGGAAATGCAGGTCAACACTGCCAAGCCACTCCGTTTAGATCCTGGGCACCTTCCAGGAGAGGGAGAGGAAAATAGAGAAATTAATAGAATATGAGGTGGTGTAATGCAGAGATGAAAAGCACATAAGTGTGTATTACTCAGTTTGGGGCAGAAACACGGAGGAAAACTCATTAATTTATAAATGGATGTATCGGAGCAGAGCTGAGGGTGTCACTGAGAATCACAAGAGATGGAAAACAAAGGGTGCTCGTGGCCACTCAAACTCTCCCAGTAGATTCAATTTATCCCTCCCAATCCCCTCTGTTGCTGACAGACAATCCCAAAGTCCCTGTCTGGTTACATGGATGAGGAGGATATTTTCAGTGAGCTGGCCTGGACTGTTGGATGTGCCATGGACATTCCTTGCCCAGCTGGACTGTTGGACATGCCAGGATGGTGTTGCCTTGTCCCCCAGAACAGCTCTGTTCTCTCTCACACAATTACAACTGGAAGTTGCTACCGGATAAAATAAAATACAAAACAGATCCTTCCATGCCATCAATGGAAAGGGAATTCCTCGGGGAATGCTGAGGAATTGCTGTGCACAGAGTAGGAATTGCAGGATCATTTGGGTTGGGAAAGACCTCCACGACTGGGTCCAACCTGTGGCCAATCTCCACCTCATCACCAGCCCAGAGCACTGAGTGCCACATCCAGTCTTTCCTCAGACACCTCCAGCGATGGGGACTCCAAACCTCCCTGGGCAGCCCCTTCCAGTGCCTGACCACCCCTTCCAGGAAAGAAAGCATGGAAAAACCAAGCATGGGATTAAAAGAGAGACAGACATTTTGTTCTTTGCTGACAAATCCGAAACAACAATTTTATAGCTGGAGCCAGGGCGCTCTGATGGCAAAACCGACACAGATGGACACATGGAGCTCTTCAAACACTCCTTACAGCTCAGGCTTGAGACTTGAACCCAGAATCCTGCTTTCCTCCAGCAAAATCAGGGAGCAGGGAGTTCACTCCTATGGACAGGTCATGGGATGGCTCCCAGGAAATCATTTCCCTGCGTCCCATTCTCCCTGGCCTTCACTCCAGCACAGCCCCAGCTCCAAGCCTGCTGCCAGAGGGACATTTCAGCAGCTGGCAGCGGCTCCCTGTCACAGCTCCTTTGTGTGCAGAGATCACCTTCAGCGATTATTTATTGCAGGAGTTCAGATTCCTGCCTTCCTGTGACATGATGAATGACTTTTAAGTAACATAATATCTGGTTTCCTCCTCTTTCACACACCCATTTCATTGCCAGGCGTCTTCAGTGACCAGATCCAAAGGGATTGTTTGCAGTCAAAAAGGGAAAGAGAAATCCTTTACCACGTGTCCAGCCTCCTCTTGTTCATATTTAATGGAATTCTTGCTTGGGTTAAAATTATTATCAATTATTCACCCCCGTCCTCAGTAATTCCAAACATCCCAAGTAATAAATAGCACTGCTCTACTGCTGTTAAAAATGCCCAAATACATTTGTTTTCATTTTTTAAGCTGTTCTCCAGGTAACTGCAAGCTGGCCAATGAATTTTATCATATAAATGTATATATTAATTAAAGAATCAAGCAGGTTAGCAGGCCAGGAGCATCAGGAGGCAGCACAGGGCAGATCTATCAGCTCAGGATCCGAGTGTCTCCCATCACTGCTGGGAACAGCACTGGGAACAAAGTCCTGTCCTTTCAAACCAGCCCTCAGACCTCTCTGTCAGCCTGTTTTAACATTTGAAAAGAGTATTTTTTGTCTGGCTAAATTAAATCCTCGACATCTTTTGTTTATAACCCACATTCTTTCTCAAGCTGGTTGAGAGGAAACAAAAACAAAGCAGACAAAAAAAAAAAAACCCCACCCCAAAACAACACAGAGGGAACAGGAGATAATTTGATCCTGGTAAAATACAGGAAAACCGCAACCTGCTCTCCACGAGCCTCTCCAAACCCTGCTGCACTTCTGGAACAGAACAGCCACACACAAGGAAATTCTGTCATTGTAAGACTGGAATTTGAGATTTTACGTTGCATTTAAAGCCCAAACAAGGTGGGGATTGGTCACAGGTTGGTCTCAATGGTCTAGGAGGTCTTTTTCACCCTCGGTGATTTGGAGATTCTGGGATCAATCCAGCACAGCCACGATAATCCATGAGCTTCATGGAGCACCAAGGTGGTGTTGCACAGGTCATCAGATCATGAGCGTACCCTGTTAAAAATTCATATTCACAAGGCAAATGGCGAATCAGGGAAAAGTGTACTTCTCTCAAAATGAACAAATCCTTCTGTTTGCGCTTGAAATTGGGGTGAATTTCTTAGGACAAGTATTTAAAGTTTCTTCCTGACAGGCAAACATCCAGACAGAGCTTCACTGAGCCAGCAGTGCTGTGCCCTGACTGGGTTGCTGGAACTTAGAGAAGTTAATTACTACAACAAATATAGGAGTAATATTTTTGTTAACTCTGTTCTTTTGCCAGCAGTAGAAGTGGAGGCACAGAAACCTTTTAGCTCTGGTGTGGATTTTCCCTGAAAATGCTGCACAGAACAAGCACATGTGTAAAACCCAGAAAAAACCACTCCAGTCTCCCTCACCTCAATCTTCCCACAAAAATACACCCCCAAAACTTCATCTCCACAAGCACAACGTGGCTGACAATCCTTCCTCTCCCTTGTGTGGTTGCAGGGAATATTCCAGCCTGAATTGCTCTGCACGGCCCAAACGCTGGCATGCAAGAGCCATTAAAAAATCCCAGATTTAGGCACACAGGGGCATGGAAAGCTGAAATAAATCCCAACTACTGATATACAGAGGCATGGAAAGCTGTAATAAATCCCTTTCGGTTTCACTCCTCACACAGGTCACTAAATCTGTGCTATAATTTTTGGGAGTGTGCTGCTCACTGGCCACAAACTGGACAAAGGCCTTTTCTCTCCAAGTTCAGTCAAAAGGACAACAGCACATGACAGAGCCCTTGTATCTCTTGGGATTTTAGGCCGTCACAGCAGGGACCCCTGCAGGGCCAGGGAAGGAGGGGGGATTCTGCCAGCCAGGATAAAGCCAACAAAAACACCTAATGAGTGGAAAAGCCGGGAAGTTCATGCAGTTGGTGCTGTCTGGAGGAGCATTTCCAGGCTGGCTGTGGGCATGGAAAATCATCCCAGAGGTGCCATCATGCCAACCTTCAAGTGAGTGGTTGGGCTGGGGAAAAAAAAAAAAAAAAGCACTGTTTTGGTAGCTATTTTTGCTCTCCCACCAGAAGTGATGGCCTCTGTGTCCTGCAAAAGCAATGCCAGGTGAAAAGATGGAGATCCAGCACAAACAGGCAGCAAAGGGCTCATCCAAGAGCTTCTCCAGGCTGCAGGAATTACCTGCTCCAGAAAAGACGCCAGAGGCAGCAGGAGAAGTGAGGCACGACTGAGCGTGGGCTGGGAAGGGTGGCTGACGCCACGGAGAGCAGTTAGGAAGGAGCAGGGACTGTACAAACCTTGGGTAATCCTTGCTCATTTTCTCCAGCACAATCCCAGCCTCCAGGCCTCACGTCATAGAATTTCCATGATTAAGTGTCTGTTAATTAAACACACAGTCTATAATTACTAAATGCAAGCTGCCTGAACCCTTAAGAAGAGTAGAGATCCCGCTGTTCCAAACTTGTGGATCATCATCTTTGATTCCTCAAGACACATTGGATGTGTTACATCTCGTGGGAGAAGTGCTGTAGTTTGTTTATTTGACCTTCAAGCAAAGCTAAAGAGGAAAGTACAGAAAACACAAATATATTAAAGGAAGTGTCCTTTGAAGTGAGTGTTTAAACTCACCTGTGCAAAGGAAAATCCAATATTTAATCAAAGTCTTCTGTAATTAGGAATCTCGGTTCCATGAGTAATCCAAAGAGTTTTTGTGATGGATTCACTGCTTTGAGAACTCTGGCAAAGTTAAAGATTCAATTAAAAATGACTTGGTCTTGCAGCCCACAGCTGACTCAGAGAAAGAGCACAAGGAATGATTTACCAAACCGATTTTCCAAATCCTGTGTGGCAGAAAACCACCAGGAGGGTGAGGCAACTCCTTCCTCAGCACAGATTTTCTTCCCAAAGAAAATCCAACACATGAACATTTATAATATTTACAGCAGCAGGATGGCTCAATTCCTTCTTTAGAGGTGTCTCCACAGAAAAGCACTACCTGATAGTGATAACAATGTTCCTTCATGGCAGAGGAAAGTTCTGAATGGAGCAGTAAAAGTGCCCATGTTGAGCTGTAGAGAGGTATCTTCACTTCTAAATTCTGAATAAAACTTCCCACAGGAATTTGGGGAAAACTTTCAGCAGTTTCTCTGTTTGCATGACATCCCTACAAATCTGTTTAAAACTACCTGAACCATATGAAGGCAGTCTGGGCTGATTAAAGAGTGGTTCATGGCCACCCTGGGCCCACGCTTGGATTTTTGGTATAAAAGTGTAGAGAAAAGGTCCAACAGGTGCAGGGCCAGGTCAGGTTCTAATTAACAGCCGTGTCCTCACACCCCAGGCAGGTTTTACACAACACAGAGCTCAAAGCAGCAACACTCGGCAAAAGCAAAGCCTGGAAACAAACCCTGTTGTTCCATTAAACTTAAAATACAATTTGACTCTGTCACAGCGATGTAGATGAGCTATCTGCATTAAATTGTGTTTAATTTAACTCTAGAACTATAGGGCCCAATTAAAAATAATGAGGCCTGTCTCCAACTGTCAGGCTCAATTAGAGATAATGGGAAGTGATAGCTCCTGGAATAGATTCATTTTTGTCTGATAGACGAACTGGGGCAGGGGTCTTGGCAGGGGTCAGTGGAATAGACCCTCCAACAAAACATGGGTCAGTCAAGCTTAAGGAGTCTTAAGGAACCTGGTTATTAAATAAGGAAGTAGGAAGTAAATCAAATCCAAAAGCACATGAATAACCCCAACAGATTCTTTTTCTTTTCTTCTTACATCCCTGTATATCGAAATTCATCTGAGCATTAAACTGCCCATTCTGAAACGAAATATCGAATAAATAAAGGTTAAACCAGTTTGACAGGACCAGAGGGAAGCTCGAAAAAGAACGGCCCAACTTCATATTCTAAGGAGTTTAGCAGGATCGATGTTCCCCTGAGGCAAAAAATGCAACAAAATCGCTGAGCTTTTATTTATAAAAAAAATCAGCCCAGGAATGATTATATGAATGTAGTAAGAAACCAAGGTGTTGAAGCAAAAATGTGATAAAAAAACCAAGTGCGCTGTTCTGTGTGATGAATTGATTGCTTCCGGCAATAAAAACTGGAAAAAATTGCCGACTTTTCCCTTGAAAAACGTGGCAGAGCAGTCAGACCGACTCAGAAGCGAAACCATTCGCCCTTGAGGAAGCACCAATGTCGAGCTTGCGACAATGTTTGGTCACCAGACAGTGGCTGTCATTTTGGATGAGTAATGAATGCTGAGTGGGGAGGGAGACGCAGAGCCCAGGGCCCGTGTGGGACGTTCCGTGTGTGACATTCCCTGTGTGTCCACACTGCGGGCACTGGAGGAACAGGACCCTGTCCCAGCAGTGCCTCTGGAGCTCGTGTTGGGCAATCCCGACGTTCCCACCCGGCTTCTCCTTTTGTTTGTGCGGGAAGACACTTTTTTAATCTAATGATATCTCTCTCCGTGTCCAACGCTGCTCGTGCACCGCGCCCGCGGCTCCTCATCCCGGCTCCCCTCCCCCCCTTTGCAGCCCAGCCTGCAAAGTCATGCTTTGAATTTAAATCTCTGCTCTGGGGCTTCTGAGGAGGGAAAGAACAGGTCAGGCTCTGAGCTTCTCCCCAGCTGTTGGGAGAAAATGGGCAAATTTCTAACGAGAGCCGTTATTTCTCCTCATCTTTCCCTTCTCGCTCGTCAGGAACCTCATGAGGGGACACAGGATGCCAAATGTGTCAGTGCTAAAATACAGCAAAGGGTTACTGGTGATACATGGGATCAGTGTTATTCCCTTCCTCCAGGGTTTTATCAGGTTGGAAGGCTCCCCCAGACACCCACTCCAGGTCTGGGGGAAAACCTTCCTGATTTGCCCCGATGGATGTGCTCAGGTGGGAATCACCACAAGGAAAAGCTTTGGAGCCTGAGCCACAACTGCAATTGTGTAAAACTCAGCAAAACAGAGAATAAGTTCCAATTACCACCCTTAGATGTGATCTAGTTTTAAAAAATCTCTATAAAGATGCCTGCATTTCCTCTAAAGGGTTTCCAGCTCCTGTCATGCAGCCCTGGGGATTTGGAGAATTCCCATATTTGCACTCAGTACAAAAACCACTCCTAGGATTCACAGCTGAGTGTTCCTGGTGGGAATTCAGGTGTGTGAGTGCAATGCCCCAACCCTGGGAGCGTCCAAGGCCAGGTTGGATGGGGCTTGGAGCAACCTGGGATAGTGGAAGAGTTCCCAGCCCATGGCAGGGGTTGGGACTGGAGAAGCGTCAAGATCCCTCCAACCCAATCCATCCCAGGATTCTCTGAGGATGTGTGTCCTTAAGAAAACCCTCCTGATTCCTTCATATCCTAAAATTATAAGTTTGAAGCATTACATAGAATCAACTGAAATGTTTTAAACCGTCCTAGAGACAGTTCCAGCCATGGAGAAACAACCCTGACCTTATGTGCCACGAGTGTGACAAAATGACAAAAGCCAGGAAAATCAGATTTAATGCAGGGATTTGCCAGATTGGCCGAGGAGAATGTTTTGATGATGAGTAGAAGAAAATAAAATCAACTTCTCCATGCAGCTTCCGAAATGGCACTAAAACCCTGTGTTTACAGAGCACTGAAGTAAAAGCAAAGCCAAAGATTTGAATTTCCATGTATCAAATCCTGCATAGAAGATAACTTTATTTCTGGCTAATTCTGCCTCCCTCATGAAGCCAGAGATTATTTTACCTTCAGTGGCCAGGAGCAGACTCTCATTTCCTTTGGAATCTCACAATAAAAACAACTTCATGGTGGGGTCTCTCCGGAAGGCTCAGAACGGGTTCCTCCAGCAGGTGCATCCCCAAATCGATTCCTACAGCTCCACAGAAAGCCCTTAATTTGCTATAAAGAGTGAGATGTTGCTATCACTTAAATCTGAAGACTGTCACCACCACAATAATCAGACGTTTATCTTACGCTGCCGTTTGCAGAGAATTCCAAATACAAAGAAACCCAGCAGGCAGCCAAGGAATCCCCCCCTGGGGCTCCTCTGATTAAAAAAGAACCTTATGGGAGGAAGAGAAAGAGACACATAATTCATCCTGAAGATACCAGGGGGTTTTTCCTGCTGTGCAGCCCTGGTTTTGCCCAGGAGCCCATGGAAGCACCGGGGTCGTCTCGTCGCCCCTTGGTCACTTGTTACTGTAGCAGAAAAATCAGTTTATTCTCTTGTGACAGTAACCCAGGGAACAAATCCATGATGACACCGTTCCATGCATTCGTGAACTTCGTGGCCTTGTAGGTCACTGGACAAATCTCTCTAAACTGAACTGTTGACAGTTCTTTGCAGGGTTCCCCCCAGGAAACTGAAGGTTAATTGACCATTCTTTCAAACCATGAAATGCTTTTGAAAATGTTAGTTTTAAGTCTCGTAGCCTAAAAGCTGATGAAGCAGCGTGTTCTGTACTGGGGTGTCTTCTAATTACTGGAATGAAGAGTTATGGCCAGGGAAGGTGCAGAAATGGTTTAATTAGACTTGTGTGTCATGGAAGCAGGAAACAATATTCTCTAAATCATGGGATTGGTGAGACCAGAGCTGCTGAGGGAGCTGGAGAAGCTGCTCATAATGGAGCTGGCGATTTCTTGGTTATGTTAATTTGGTGACGGCCTTATTAACAGACAGGATCTTAACTTTCCACTCTTAAAAACCTCAGAAAAGTGCTCACAGGCTTCTCTTTGCTCATGTGGATGCTCTCACTGGCTCCAAAGGAATGGTCACCGCTGAATTCTGATGGATGCTTCCACCTGGGAATAGTTACAGTTCCACGAATCCTCGGAAGCAGGAATCCCAGAAAACGCCCAATGCTCTGGAACACCTGGCAGGAAAGCAGGGATGGTATCCCCCTTTTACGAGGGATGATAAGTGGGTATAACCAGTTTCATGTTCACCAAAGGCTTACAGAAACCAGGAAGAAAATGGAAATCAAACCTTCTGTCCCTTCTGAAAAGCTTTATCACACTGAGAGGCTTCATCACACTGAATTTGGGCTTTACACATTTTGACGTTACTCTGACATCCTGCGGGTGCTATTTTTCATTTGAGATAAAACGTGTCTGTGACGCACTGGAAATACTGCAGAAATAGAAACCAAGAAAAAATTGTGTTTGTTATTCACACTCTTCTCCAGAAACCTCGAAGGATGTCGTACTTGAGTAAGGACATTAAGTAGAACTTTCTTCTCTCCTTTTCATCTACAAAGAGGAAAAACTTCCTGTGAGCACAGGTACAGATAAAGCCCTGATTGCCATTATCTGCAGGACACAATCCATGGGGAATTTGCTGAAACAATGAGGAATAATAATTAAGGGAAAGCTCATTACTATGGGGAAGGAATAGGTGGGAGCTACACGGGATTCTCTGCACGGTTCCTCAGCTGTAAATAAACCACAGGCTACAAAAGAGCAATAAAGAGATCAGAAGTGACAATTTTGTGTGCTCTGGGGCTGAAGTTGTCTTTTCCAATGACAAACTAAATTACAAATTACATCCATCAGCCAACGGCATATTGATTTCCCTCTGTTTTTCGGGAAAAAAAAAA
>VZRN01003163.1:201209-252984 GCA_013397935.1 Dasyornis broadbenti | reverse complement strand
TTTTTTTTTTTTTTCTGTTAAATTAGAATTTCTTCCACCTAAGCAGGGCACGCTTTGAGCCTGTGGCCTGGGAGATGTGCTGGGTTTATGCTACAGAATATCCCTGGCTTTTAAAATCCCTCAGCCAGGCAGTAATGGGCATTCTTTAAGAGTTTCACCTTCTTTAAGACGTGTGAAATCTCAGCATTGGTTTTGAAGGCAGCCTGAAGAACAATCCTTAAACTTGAAATCATGGAATCATAGAGTTATCAAACCATGGAATCACAGAATCATCAAATCGTGGAATCACAGAATCCCAGAATGGTTTGGGTTGGAAGGGACCTTAAATATCACCTTGTTTTGACCCTCTGCCGGGGGCAGGGGTGTAATTTCGGTTAAATATGCTCTCCCGCCATTATTAACAGAATGTTAATCTGAGAACTGTCAAATCCATTTTAAAAAAAAAAGTGTAGTGAACAGTCTGAGGTTGTTTTAAAAGGACTGTGAACACCAATTTAAACGGGAAGGGAAGGGAAGGGAAGGGAAGGGAAGGGAAGGGAAGGGAAGGACATTGACTTGGAGAAAGAGCTGTCTAGCACGCTTATCTCGTTATTAACTATCATTGCATCTTCATATCTGTTTCAAACACAGCCTCATGACTGTGATATCAACTCTGCAGTTGATACCAGAGCCTCTCCTTGCCCCTGCCTGGGTCCCTGGGGTGGACGCTGAGCGGGGCACGCAGTTTCCAGATCCTGACGGCACCCCGGGCCGAGTGCATCCCGGGTGAGGGTGAGGAAGAGGCCGCTGCTCGCCGGGAATGCGGCCCGGGAATGCCGAGCCGGGCGCTGGCAGCGGCGTGTGCGGAGCGCGGTGGGCGCTGACCCCGCCGCCCGCCTGACCCCGTTAGTGCCGCCTGGGCCGGCAGCGCTGGCAGGGCCCGGGGTGCCAGATGGCGAGGGGACGTGTGTTGTGTGTCGCCTGTCACTCGGGCAGATTAATGGGAGGTTTGTAAAAAGGAGCAGGGGGGGCAGGACAATTAAGCGGGGTCCCCAAAGACAATGGGGGCCACGTGCCGCGGGCGGCGGGCGTTGGGCGCACAAAGGGCCGGCGGCTCCCCCTCAATGGAACCAACTGTTGCAAACGACCCCGGAGCCTGCCCAGTTTTCAAATCATTTCATGCCCCTGTTTTCTTCCAATCCAGCCAATCTCCGAGCCGGGAGAGCCGTCACCTGATGGGCTTTTTTTTTTTTTTTTTTTTTTTTTTTTTTTTTTTTTTTTTTTAATGGATTGAAGTCCCCAGACCTCACAAAATAACTGAACAGCGTAACCATGGCAATGCTAATTATTGCCCTATAACTACAGTAGGAGAGAGAAAATGGGGTAGGCTGGGAGGGAGATTTGAAGAGGGGTGGGTTTTTTGTTTTTTTTTTGGCCGGGATTTGAGCTTTTGGCTCTTGGTCCTGTGTTGATTTTTCCCCGCTTTTATTCTTTTCAAAATCTTTTTGCAAACAAGTGGCATTCTGCTTTAAAGATCTCCCCGACAGTGGTTCAGGGAGCTTTGATAGGTGTTTCTGGAATTCCTGAATAGAGGAGCTGAGAGCTCCCAGGGCAGGCAGGCACTGGAGTTTTGCCTTGTTCTTTTAAGCTGATTTAGAGTCGTGTAAAACATAAAAGATGCTTCAGCAAGAGACCAGATTTATTTAAGGCTTCTGCGGCATCATTTGGCAGCAAACACACGACAGCAGCAGACACCACTTTAACACATCTCCGAGAGCTCTTGAAAGCCCTGGGTTTGAAAGCAAAACCAACTGCATCCAACTAAATTCTGTTCATCTGAGAGATAAATACGTTTTCCTGGATCTGAATCCCTTTAAGTTTACCCTGGGTGTCTAATGACAGCTTCCTGACGTGTCCTAATTACTGCGTTACTCCTCAAGGTACCAGTGACTCCTGTAATACTGTTCCACGCAAATCAATTAATTTACCCTTGCATTTGCAAGACTTCTTTTATTGTCTTTAACAATAAAAGGGGAGTTTGGGCCACACAGGAATTTTTGAGTACTGTAAATGTATTCCAATATTCCCGTTTTGTACCACATGCTCCGTCAGAAGAAAAGCAAAACAGGCGATCCCGGAGCATGTAAAAGGTGTCAAAAGCAGAGCTTTTAACCAAAATCAGCCTGTCACAGCTGTGCCTGGTGCTGTCACTAAAGGCAGCCTGGCAGATACGGTGCCTTCAGTCCCAAACCTTTCATTCTGATCCTTTCCTCTGTCAAAAACTGCCTAAAAATTGTTTTTTAAGTATCAATATCTGCATGTATCTGAAAGGAAGGGATCGGCAGTTCAGGCTGCGAAGTTCTCTTTGTGCAGCTGCTGATCTGTCACCACTGACAGGATCCAGCGGCTGGGAAAAGCTTCTCCAGGTGCTCCAGCAGCAGCGCACACGTTGCCCAGGAGCTGGGCACAGAGGTCCTTCCAAGGCTCTGGATTTCAGAGTTAATACAGAATGGTCAGGTTCAAAGCCCTGACAGGTTTCTCCCCGGCCAAAGCCAAACGAGCGCAAATTTCTGACAGACATGGAACTGAGGAATCAGAGTGGGTTTGTCTCCAGGCAGTTCCTCTGCTGGGTTCCTGGGCCTTCTACAAACACTCCACAAGACGTTTTCTTAACCAAAATGTTTCAAACTGGACCAAGGAACACGGGATCAGGTAAAGGGTGTCAGTAACCAGCTGTGAAACCACAGGGCACGCCTGGATTTGGAAGCAGAATTCCAGCCTGGTGCTTTTTCCTGCCGACCTACAGGAGCCGTGGCATCCCAGCCGTCGCTTTCCAGGGATAGCGCGGCACCATCCCTGCTCCCTGTTAACCTTCCCTGCTGCTTTGCAGGCTCCTGGCCTCAGACCCGTCCCAGCTGAGCGAGGATGAGCTCCCTGGGGATTTGCAGTCCCTGTCCTGGCTGACATCCGTGGATGTGCCTCGGCTCCAACAGATGGCCAGTGGGAGGATGGATTTCAGCCTGGGGGCCCAGAATGCCATGCTCCAGCAGACAGGTACCGTTGGGATGGGAAATGGGAATAACTGCTCCTTAAACAGCACAACCTGCCCCTGCCACTCCCCCATCAGGCTCCCTTTGCTATCAGTTGATTCTTTTTAAGTGTTTTCCATTTTCCTGCCCAAAGACCTGGAGCCTGTTGGGCTCTGCTGGTGCCTTCCCTTCATTCCAAGAGGGAGAAAACCCCTGCACGGGCAACGCTCAGATCCCATGGGAATTTCTGATCAGTGCAGCTGCTAGGGCCTTGTTGGGCTGAGGTGTTTGAGTCCTGGGTTGCAGAGGTTTTCAACAGCTCGGGAATTAGGGAATTAATCTTCCTGCTTTGTTTCAACATTGATAAAACGAAGAGCACCTCGTTTACCTCACACCTCTTTGCTTCACCAGCCTCGCAGCGTATGTTGGTTGAACTCTTTTCCTTTCCTTTGTGAACATCTTTTAGGTAAACACACTTCATTCCCTGTGGCATTCCACACGGAGAGCTCAGCGGTGTCACCCCACCAGCCTGAGAGCACAAATCCAGCTAATGCCGAATGTGTTGTTTTTCTTTTGTAAGACCCGGTGTCTGTGTCACCACCCTGGGCTGTTAAACAGCTGCCACCTTTCATTCCCTGCCTAACGAGTTTTGGGAGCAGCTGATGTCATCTGGGCAGGCTGTGAAACGCTCTGGCTCTTCTGGGGATGGAAATTCTGAGAGGGAGGTGGGATTCTCCACTCCAGAGCTTCCCTGTGTTCAGCTGCATCTCTTAAGCCCCGGTGCCAGCCCCTTTCCTGAGCTGTGCTTCCATGTGAGCATCCCTTGCCTTCCTCTCTCCGCGCCAGGTCCTGTGGCGAACACGATGCACTCGACACCCGGAGCAATGATCCACGTCCAGGCCAGCCTCCCACAGGGAATCCTGGGCCTCAACTCCATTCCATCACACGGAGCCAATGTAAGAGCAGGCCTTGATGACTCCTTATTGCCCCAGCTCCTGGAACAGGGTGTTGGGAATTCCGTGACCGTTGTGTTTCTCTCGGCAGATGAGCCCCTACGCCGTGGGTGGGCAGCTCTCCCCTGGTTTGCAAACACAGCAGCAACTCTTCCCGCCTCCTCCTCCTCCTCCTCCTCACTCCCAGCAGGTGTTTGCCCTGGCCCAGAACCCCCAGCAGGTACTGGTATGTGCTTGTTGTCTTGAAAGCCAAGATCAAATCTAGATGTCTTTTAAAAGAAAACCCGAAATATCCCTAAACCTACACACCCACGGACATTTTGCATCCAACATTTCTCTTCTTTTCCGTCTGCACGCAGTGTAACCCAGCAGCAATCTACAACACATCCTATGGGACGCAGCCACACTATTCCCAGCCACGCCTGGCTCCCCACTCTGCCCAGGAACTGCATCCCAAGCATTATCCCAAGCCCATCTATTCCTACAGGTGAGTGGGGAGCAGGAAGCGCGTTGCCTGCAGCCTGCCCTGGGGTGGCTGTGACGCCGCAGGGGGGTCTGAGTCCTTTGGAAGGCAGCAAAAATCACATCACCAGTCCAGGAGCTCTGTGGGAGCTGCCTCTGAGGGGCAGCAGGGGTGAATGAGCGAATTAATTCCTGGAGAGCGGCGTAGTGCAGGAGTAACAGCACACAGGAGTAAAATCTGAGCATCACAGGGAAGTGGTCACGGCACTAGGCCTGGCAGAGCCCAGGAAGAGTTTGGACAATCCTTTTGGGAATGTGGTGGGACTCGTGGGGATGGAGCTGTGCAGGGCCAGGAGCTGGACTCGATGATCCTTGTGGGTCCCTTCCAAAGCAGCTTATCCTGTGATTCTGTGACTCCTGAGCCCTTGGGAACAGAAATCCCAGGATCACAGCTGTTTGTGTCTGAGGAGCTGGGTCCAAGGTTGCTAGAGCAGAAGAAGGCATGGAATGACAGGACAAGGGAGATGACTTCCCACTGCCGGAGGGCAGGGTTGGATGGGATATTGGGAAGGAATTCTTCCCTAGGAGGGTGAGGAGGCTGTGGCCAGAAAAGCTGTGGAAGTGTCCAAGGCCAGGTGGGACAGGGCATGGAGCAACCTGGGATACCGGAAAGTGGCAGGGGGTGGAACAGGATGAGCTTTAAGGTCCCTTCCCACCCACGCCATTCCACGATTCCAAGCCATTCCCGGGTTTCCCTGCCCGCAGCTGTTTGATCGCGATGGCGCTGAAGAACAGCAAGACCGGGAGCCTGCCTGTGAGCGAGATCTACAGCTTCATGAAGGAGCACTTCCCCTACTTCAAGGTACCCGAGCATTCCCGGTCTGGAAGTGCCACACCCCGGCCCCTTTTCCCCGCGGCCGCTTCCCTTAACCCCTTCCCGCCCCTCGCAGACGGCCCCCGACGGCTGGAAGAATTCGGTGCGCCACAACCTGTCCCTGAACAAGTGCTTTGAGAAGGTGGAGAACAAACTGAGCGGGACCTCCCGCAAGGGCTGCCTGTGGGCCCTCAACCCCGCCAAGATCGACAAGATGGAGGAGGAGATGCAGAAGTGGAAGAGGAAGGATTTGGCTGCTATTCACAGGAGCATGGCTAACCCAGGTAGGGCTGGTATCCCACACTCCATCCCGCACATCCATGGCATTCCCAGCGGGGCTCCGCTGCCTTCAAGGTTACTGTTTGTAGGTACATTTTAATATCTGGTCACATTTTAATGCACGTTTCATGGAGTTGCATTTTAATGCAGTTTCTTGCCTGTCCTTCTGCAAAACTCTCCCTTCCCTAAGACATTTTCTTGTTTATAAAATAGAAGTTAATATTATTTGTGATATCTTACTATAAATATTATGTATTATTAATATTTTAATTTTATTTATTTATACTTGTTTCTTATTTAAAAATTTTCTTATTTATCAAGAAACATGTTTTCAAAGCATTCAGGAGCTCTGTATTGGCAAAATCAACTGGAGGGTTTTTTGCTACCAAATCAGTAACATGCAGTCAGTGATAAATTACATCATTATTTGTTTAAAAGCAAAAGTGCCACTGAAACAGTCAGGAGTCTTTTGTGTATTTTGGGGAGGCAAGCAGAATTCTGAGTGTTCCTCTGAGCAGAGGGGGTTTGGTTCTGCAGCTGCCATCAGGGGTGGCTGGGCTGCTCTGCGGTTTCGTGATCATTTCTTCAGCTCACTCAGGGATAACCACGGAAGCGGATTTGGGGAAGGAATGGAATTAGGTGGCATTTCTATGCTCCCTGCATGGTCACAGCCAGTGCTGGGTCTCACACGGTGCCAGTCAGTTCATGGCACAGGTGTGTGGTTGTGCTTTGGGCAGTCCCTGCTTGAACAAATCGGGTTAAAGCATCTCTTTTCCTCCTTGGAATGGGCAGAGGAGCTGGACAAGCTGATCACTGACAGACCCGAGAGCTGCAGGCGGCCCAGCAAGCAGGCAGAGCCCGAGGGGCCCCCCCTGGGCCGCATCTCCGTGTCCCAGCTCCAGCCCCAGCCCATCATGACGCTGTCCCTGCAGTCCCTGCCCCTGCACCACCAGCTCCAGACCCAGGCTCGCCTGGCCCCCAACTCCCCAGCACCTGCACAGACGCCTCCTCTGCACACCCTGCCCGACATGAGCCACAGCCCCCTGCCCCACCATCCCTTGGGACGCGCCCCGGACTTCCCGAACGTGGCCGTGGACATGAGCACGGAGGTGGATGCTCTGGATCCGAGCATCATGGACTTCGCACTGCAAGGTACGGGGGAAGGCCCTGAGGGAGGGCAGAGCTGGGGGTTTGTGGTTGTGTTAGCACTGAATATCCAACCGGGATCCTCAGTGGAATGTTCTGGGATGGGGCTGAGCTAAGGACTCGTGCTGGGTGTTGGCCTCGGCAGGGTGACTTCCCGGGCCTCCCTTGGTGGGTTTTGTCCCTGTGCCCGGTGGGAGAGCAAACCTGGCTCCAGTGCAGGCTCTGCAGGGCGTGGAAGGAAACAGGGATGTCCAACCAGCTGCACCTGGGACACCACATCCCTCTGCCCCTGGGGAAACCAGAGCTCTGCTCGTGCCTTGCTGCTCTCCTTCTGTGCAAGGAGAACTTCCCTGGTCTGCGGTGATGCCTGGTGTGGTCCTGGGTGTCTGGTGAGCGCAGGTAGAGAGGTGCTGTCTGGAAAAGACTGGGATCACAGGGTTTGGGGGAACACACACACTTGCTGCCCAGAAAGGGCTGGAATCACAGGAATTGGAGGGAACAGACACACCTGCTGCCCTTGCACCACAGTGGTCCCACCCTCGAGCAGCGAGTGAAGCTCTTTAATCCCAGCCTGACCGCACCCAGCACCCCGGGGCTGAGGGATGTGCTGCTGTGAGCGGGATTCCGTCTTTTCCAGGGAACATTTGGGAGGAGATGAAAGACGACAGCTTCAGCCTGGACACCCTGGGTGCCTTCAGCAACTCCCCCCTGCATCTGTCCGACTGCGAGCTGGGCACACCTGGCCTCACGCCCGTGTCCAGCGGCAGCGACCGCTCCTTCTCCGACCTGCAGGTCACTGGCCTTTACACCACCTACACCACCCTGGACAATGTGGCAGCTGCTCAGTACATGAACCCCCAAGGCAACAAAGCCATCCCTCTGCTCTGAGCTCGGGTTCCACAGATCCCGAGGGACGGTTCTTCCCCCACGGTTAAAATCCCACCGGGAAGCTTCAAAGAGCTCGTCCTGCTTTGGGGTGTGGTGGCTGCTTCCAGCGTGTGAGGCCAAAATAAATCGAGCTGGGACTGGTAGAATCTATTTTCCCCCATGGCAAGGGCATGGACACGTGTGTTGTGGGACTGAGGAGCTCTCCAGAAGGACCTGGAAGACAGCAGGAACTTCCACCGGAATGTAACTGAGCTAAAAATCACCCAGGTCGAGGGAAATGAATTTATTCTACACCGTGGTGGCGCTGCCGTGTCACCACTGTCACAGAAGCCACCACAAGCCGAGGGACTGGCCAGCCCCAAGCTGGTTGATTGTGCCCCTGGTGTGTCATTTTTTTTCTTAATTTGCCAAATTGGATGAAGTCTTCCCACAGTTCCTGGAGACATTTGCACCACTAACACTTTTCTGACGTAACTGTTGTTAATTTATTGTTAGGAGGTAGGAAAAAAGGAGCAAAACCACTAAAAAGGAAAACTCACCTCCCTAGCAGACCACTGTTGTATCTAGGTTTGTAAAAGTCCTCACCCCCAAAGGAAGTGGTACTACTGAACTGTTAAACTGATCACTGGCTAGAGGATTTTAGAAATTACGCCTATTTTTAGGATTTAAAAAAAAAATAGATTTGTTTATAGTCTTGTGTATTGTGCTTCTGTCTATTCTTGTGCTAGGCAGTATTACTATTTGTAAATTTATTTATATTTATTGTTATGAAAAGAAATTATGTGAACTGAGCACTGTTCAAGTTGTATAATGCTGCAGTAACCTGTTTTACAGCCACTAAATTATTCATCACCAGAACCACAACCATCTTATCACAGTTTTTACACTACATTTCCTTAATAAGCACTTTTGATACTGTGAAACTCATGCTTTTTAAAAAATTCAGAGACCAAATATTGTCACTGTACCTTTCATAATAGTCTTTGCTAATTAACTAAAAAAACCTTGATTCTAATGTAGCTTTTAAAAAAAAATTTTCAAACCCTGCTTTGTACTTGGTAACATGCATTGCAAAAAAATGTGATGAAACATCTGAAAACGTTGGAATTTAGCATTTAGTCTACTGATACCTCCGTGAGCAGAAAGTGATATTTATGTCTCGGGTTTTGTCTGTTCCTCTGCATTCAGAGAACCTCCCGGTGCCGTATCCAGGTGCTCCCAGGCTTTTCTCTCCCAGACCCATCCATGGATTAAAGCTGGAGGGTGCAGGATGCTGGAGTGGCCCCAAAGGGCACTTTCTTGCTTGAAAATATGAAGATCAGGGGCTTGGAAACGTCTGGGCCTGTATCCTCCCAGCGCATCCCTCTTCCAAAGGGCACCACGATGCTCCACGCCCTAATTTATTGTCCAAGGACAAATGTGATTAATGATCCTTTGCTGTGACTGGTGTCACCTACGATGTCTTTGCTTTTTTTTAAATAAATATTTCTTAGCACTACGCCTGGGGCATTCTGGCTCTGCTGTGTGGTGCCTGCTGGGGTGTCATCCCCTGTACAGACCCTATGGCCAAGCTGGAGGTGGATCCTTGGCTCAAATCCTCCAGAAGAGCAAGGGGTTACAGGTATTTACTGTAAGAGCTCTTCCTCCTTGGTGTCACCCTCTTCCCGAAACCCTCTGAACTGCCTGGAAAGGCTCTGGAGTGGTGACAGGGCTTGGCAGGAGGGATGCTCGGAGCTGCCCCACCCCAAACAGGTCCTGTGCCACAGGGAAGGGGCTGCCCAGTGCCACAAACACCAGGCCCTGCTCAGGACAGTGACAGAAGACACAGAGGTCAGGGAGGTTCCCTGGGAGCTGAGCTCACTTTATTGCCGTGGTTTGGCTCCCGTTCACGTCAGCAGTGACACCTCCCAGCCAGGAAGCCGCTCACAAGACCCTTCCCATCCCCAGCCCAGGACAGGGAGACCTCCCACAGACCCTGGTGGGACCCCCCAACCCAGCCCAGCCCAAGGAGGTGCCCAACACCTTCACCCCATGGCAATACCAGCACTGCACTAGAGCCAGGTGTTCCGCCTTCCATCACCATCCCACCTCCTCCTTTGGAGCCCGAGGGAAATCTGTGCCGGGGAAATGACACAGCCGGAGGCACTGGAAAACTTCAAATTTCCCTTCCAGGACCAAGATGATTAAAGGCTACCTGAGCAGCAGGGTACGGGTCTGAGCTGGTGACAGCTCCCCCTGGCTCCAGTGCTTCTGAGGAGGAGCCAGGTCACTGGGGCAGGAGCACCTGGAGCCGTGTTTTCCCTCCTCTCCATGCTCTGCAGGAGCCGGAGAGGACACGAGACGGGCGAGAGGAACAGCCAAGTCAGTCAAACCCCGGTGGATCCTTTGACATTCCCATTGCAGCAGCTCCCAGATGAGCTCACTTCAGTCTCTCCTGGGCTGGCAGCTACTCACAGTCACATATACTCTTCG
This sequence comes from Dasyornis broadbenti, assembly GCA_013397935.1. NCBI lineage: Eukaryota > Metazoa > Chordata > Aves > Passeriformes > Dasyornithidae > Dasyornis > Dasyornis broadbenti. The sequence goes on along the minus strand of VZRN01003163.1, from coordinate 242,902 downwards.
CCCTCAGGAAGGGGAAGGACGACACAAATTGCTCCTCAGAGTTTGTAAAGCGTCGCTTGGAGGCTGTTTCTCATTTCCTTCTGCTGGTGCCTGGTCAGCTGGAGCCTGGCTGGCTGGACACGTCCCCCTCCATCCCTGTGGCACTTGGGCCAGGGGATCTGTGCCTCCAGCTCTGTCCAGTCTCATGAGATGTGTCTGATCTGGTGCTTGTTTTAAAGACCAAGGCCAGGGCTGGCAACTAAAACAGGAAAATGTTTTAGATTCTTTTTAAAACCAAGTTCTGCACCAGGTCCAGATTCCAGGCTTGGCTCAGGACAAGTTCATCTTCTGCCAAGCTGCCCCTCTGGCAGCACCCTCAGTGCCAGAGGAGTGTCTGCATGGATGGCAAGACCATCTCCGTGGCTTAAAATACAAGCGCTGGCGTCCTTTATTTAGGCACATGAGCAAGAGTCCAAGGCTTCTGTTCAAGGGCTGAGGAGCTGGGTGGGCAGGTGAGGTCTGGCCATGTCCTGCTGCCTCTCCTACCCTGTGGTGATTGCCCAGCTCAGGAGGGGTCATCAGTGTCCACCCTGGACAGGAGATGGGCGACCTGGGCCTTCTGTGGCCCGGTGATGTGCTGAGCCATCTGCACGATGCAGTCCATGGTCAGCTCGGGGTTGGCCTGGAGCAAGCTGCAAGGCACAGGGCAGAGAGCAGTTTCCTGAGAGGCCAAAGTGAGAACTGCCTGCTGTCCACCACCTGCTGTTCCCACCCCAGGGATCTGCATCTCCCTTCCCATCCCAGCTCCCACAGGCACTCACCTCCGGATGTGCTTGAGGATGTAATCCCGCTTCAGGTACTTGATGTTCTCCCTGATGGCCGACTGGGTGCCGTCCTCCTCCTGCATGTGCTTCTCCAGCCACTCCACCACCACCTGGTTGTTGTCCCAGAGGTAGCCCTGGGGAAAGCAGCACCGTGGGCAGGGGGGGTCCTGCTGCCTGCACAGCCCGAGCTCCCCCTTCCTCCTGGAGCCTCAAATCCAGGCCATGGGACTTTTCTTCCCAGTGCTGCACCTGTGGCACGGCACGGCACGCCCCGCCATGTTACAGCCACGGGGTAAAAGGTTCAGTCAGGAAACTGAAATTCAGGAAATATTTGCAAACAATTTAAAATGCAAAAAGGTAAAACTTGGCTCTTTAGCATGTCCTGCTTCCTGAGGCAGGCACAGGCAACGTGTGTGTCATTTGAGAGCAGCTCAAATGCTAAAGACCCCACTTTTACCCTGGGAAGCCCTGTTATGGTAGAAAATGTTTATTTGGAGACCACTTTGTCATCACTGAGCACCAGCACCCAGCTGGGGTCACCCTGATTTGAAGAGCCAGCCCCACTCCCAGGGCTGCTTCATCCTCACACATTCCCTTCATACATTGAAACCCTCAGGGAGGCGCCACTGAAACATCCGAATGATGGGAGAGCAAGGTGAGAGCTCTCAGGGGGTCAGGAAGCGGGGGCTGGGGGTACCTTTTCAGCTCCTTCCGTCTCCATGAACCATCGCCGCAGCATGGACTGGATGTGGATGTGGCTGAGCTCGCTGTTGGCCTTCAGCACCTCCCCCTTCACCATCTCCTCCAGCAGCAGCCGCCGCAGCCGCCAGTAGAGGAAGGAGCGGGCACTCTTCCACTCCAGGATGTCCTGCGGAAACGGGAGCACAGCCCGGGTTTGCCGGCGGCCGCTCGCTCCCGGCTCCAGCGGGATGGAGAGCAGGGATGTCACAGGGAGGGGAATTGCCTCGCAGCTTTGTCCGCCCCCTCAGAGCCCCTCCTCACCGCGATGACCCCTTTCTCCTGCATGCGGCCCGGGGTGTCGTGCAGGTCGGCGAAGCGCACGGCCACCTGGTGGTACACGGGCAGCAGCAGCTCCTCCCGCGCCTTCAGCAGCTTCTCCAGCTCCCTGCGCCGCGCCTCCGGCAGCTCGGGGGTCCCTGTGGGACACAGCAGGATGAGAAACCCCCCGGTGATGCCACCACGGGGTCCCCTCTGGACTCCCACTACACCCAGCGCCACGGCTCTTTCCAAGAGCCACAGAGGCCACGGCCACAAAGAGGTCACACCACGCTCAGTGCCTGCCACAAGAGAGGGGAGGTGGCATTTGCAAGGACTTTGTGGGACCGTGTTGTAGCAGGGTGGAGGCACACGGGGGTAAGGACCTCCCAAAGCATCAAGAACCAATTCAGCGTGGCCATGGCCACCCTTCATCTCAAAGCATGGGAGCAGACCCCAGCCCCATTGAACCCATTGACAGAGCCCCCAGGAGATACAGATGTTCTAAAGTACCACCACATCCTCTCGGCTGCACCATCAGAAAAGACATGAAGAGTTTTCCCAGAGGGACACTAAAGGTGAGACACTCTTGGTGGTTACCGCCACAGGGCTTGAACCTTATGATTTAACTTGCCACTACCAATGCCCACAACCCAAAACTCCCTTTCCTTACCCAGCTGCTCCACCAGCTTGGCATAAACTGTATCGATCCTTCTCATAGTCTTCACCAGATCCTTCTTTCTGAATTTGATCTCCACTGTTCCTCCAGGCTCCAAAATGCCACCCCTGGAAGGGAAGTTTGATAAAGCAAGGACTGATCTGCACGGGAGAATAAATCCTAGGACAAGAGTTCCAGGCACCTCTCTCTTCTGACAATTAGAGGGAGAAAAAAACCTAAAAGGGTTTTGCTTTTGTACGGCACACAGAGGAGTTCTGGATGACACACACAGGTATTTTGGATGACACACACAGGTATTTTGGATGACACACACAGGTATTTTGGATGACACACACAGGTATTTTGGATGACACACACAGGTATTTTGGATGCTGACCTGCTCTCCTTGTCGGCATAGAGCTCCACGTGCAGGGGGTTGATGGTGGAGTCGATGACCACCCAGGAGCCGCCGCGCAGCTCGGCGTGTGGGGGGATGTACACCAGGACAGGCTGCTTGAAATCCCGCAGGCTGTCCACGATGAAGGCACCGAACTTCAGCATCTGGTCATACATGTCTGAAAGCCAAAGGGACTCAGCGTCTGGGTGTCCCAGCTGCCTTGGACCAGGTCATTGTCCTGGCCTCCTCCCAGCTGTCCAAAGCCACCTTCCCCATTGGAGAGACAAAGCACCCCAAAACCAGCCAGCAGGAAGCCACCAGCCTCTGAGGCCTAGGCCGTGCAATGCCCCATCACCTCCCCAGCCCAACCCCACATCCCAGAGTGGTGCAGGCCCTGGCTGGCTGGGCCATCCCAGAACCCTGTGGGGTGCCAGAGGCGCCAGAGGTTTGTCACACCACGGGAATCTGGGCAGCCCAAGCACGGGTACCTTTCATGCCGCTGGAGAAGCCTCTCCAGTTGGCAAAGACCATCAGCGGGAGGTGTTCCCGGTTGAAGTCCCGAATGGCCTGGGCTGTCTTAAAAGCAGAGTCTGGGAACCAGACCTGGCCTGCCTGCTGGATTATCTGGAAAAGACAGTGAGCAGTGGAGACTGTGCCAGTTCTTCCCGGCACATTACATGGAACAGCTGGAAGAAAACAAACTGCCTCAGCATTGATTTCACCAGAATTAAGGAAAAGCAAGACAGGCCAAAGAATTACACTGAGCTGTTCCACTTCCCTCCCCTCCAGCCTCCTCTCAGATGCCACTGGGCCTCACTGAGGTCTCCCCACTCACCTTTGCCTCTGAGTCCAGGTTGGCGGGGTCAGCAGGTATTGTCACCTCCACGGTGCGGGTTTCAACAGCGATGACGCCCACGGGGAGACCTCCCAGCCTGTGCAGGGCAGGGCAGGCTCAGCAGAGGCCACCTCCCCTCCATCCCAGCCCCACCAGAGAGCTGCTCCACCTCCACAGTCCCAAAGGCAGTGCCACAGCCAGGGCTCGAAGGTGAGCGGCCCCACGTGCACGATCCCAGCTCTATCCCTGCTCCCGGCAGTACCTCGCTCTGCCAACCACAACAGTCTGAGCCCACGGCTTCATGATCTCCATGAAACTGCCCTGGTCGAAGAAGCCACTCTGCCAGGTCCCCTTGAGAGCTGTGGAGAACAGGAAAACGTGGAATGGTGTAAAGGTGAGCACTGAAGGGCTCCTGGGCACCAACCCACGGCCAAGAGCACCTTCTGCACCTACAAGATGCATTTGGGAGCAGTGCTGCGGAGGCCTTGGGGTTTTCTCACTTACTTGGATGGGGTCTCCCTGCCAGCATCCACCTGGGGTCATAGGGGACTTTGGAAGGGACAAAATCAATTTCTCTTTCGACAGGGTCACTTATGGCAGTGGCAGGCACTGGGCTCTGGTTGTCCTGTAAGGGAGACCCCGAGGGCAGGTCACCAGCCAGGTATGGGTGACAGCCCCCACCTCCACCCTGCAGCACCCTCCTACCTTGGGTATGTACGAGAGCCACTGCAGGATGGTATAGACACCCTCAAAGTCATCTGGGACAGTGACATGAGAAACGCCGTTGTTGTGCATGATCTGCACTCCTCCCAGCTGGTTGTTGGATGTGTAAACCTCACGTCCCAGCACCTAAAGAGTTCCCAAGGAAAACAGATGGGGCTCTGCTGGCACAGGAGCTGCTCCCTTGCTCTGTTTGCCAGTCCAAATCTCTACACAGGCACATTCACTCTGGGCTGAGGCTGAATTTTCACCTCTGTCCAGGCTGATGTTAAAGGGAAGGGATCCTGCTTTGGTGCCTGGGCTTAGTGAACCAGGTTTCAATTAAGCTCAAACCAATGGGATTCTGCCCAGAGATGGGTCTTGCCCCTGGGGATGGAGCTCAGCTGTCCCAAGGCACCTCTGCCATCCCACCCTGCCCCAGGAGCAACTCCCTGGCCCCCAAAGCAACACCAAAAAGCTGCTCAGTGACACCAGCACAGCTGCAGCTCCTCCAGAGAGGTCCCATGAGGTGATACCCAGGGAGCTGCTGCCTCTCCCCATGGCACAGGGAAGGAGCCCACAGGGAAGGTAGAGGTGGGAAGGACAGTGCCATGGAGAGGACACGTGGCCAGAGCTTGGTACCTTGTTGAGAGCTGTGACACCCGTGAGGATGATGTGGGAGTTCTCCACCTGGATGACGCGCTGGCCCAGCCTCACCAGGTAGGCCCCGATGCCGATGGCGCGACAGGTCACCTGGGCACACACACAGGGACACATGGGCTCACTGGGGCTGCAGCACAGACCATGAGAACCTGGAGAAGGATGCTCTGAAGGGCTCGGCCTCCTTGCTGCATCCTGTTATCCCCTCCCAGGGTGGCCTTAAGAGCCAGCAGGAGAGAGGGGATGAGCAGAGAGAGGAAGGGCCCCAGCTGTACCATGCTGATGGTCACTATTTCGTCGTAGGCACGGGAGGACTCCCCAGCGATGGTACCAGCAGCTCTCAGGTTTTCCACCCCAAATCCGTTGTCCTTCCCGATGATGTCCAGGAGGACATACCTGCGGGGAAAGGGGTGTGGGAAGCACTCATCTGCATGATGTGCCTGGCAGGATGCTGAGCCAGGAGGTGGGAGCTGCATCCTGGTGGGATGTAGGGCAGGGCTTGGGGTGGCTCTGTGTGTCTCATGGGATGTGGGACTCACCTGGACTCGCCGCCTTCCTCCAGGTGCTCACAGCGCACCGAGTTCATGGTGCTGATCCTAGTGTAGTCCTGGGGAGTCAGGTACAGGTACCTGAACCCCTGCAAGGAAGAGGAGAAGGATGAGCTGTGAAGCCACACATACACACGTTTATGTAGGACATGGCCCTATCCCAAACCTATCCCAAACCATGCTGTGAAGTAGCTCAGGAACCAGAGCTGGACAGGGAAGCCACGCCAGCACTGGCATCTTCACCTCCAACGCCCGGGAGAAGCCAAAGGAACCATTCCCATGGTGCTGGGTGCAGGTGTGGTCTCACGCCCTGTTCTGATCCCACAGTTTGACATCCTGGTTCAGCTCTGGTCATTCCTCTCCAGCTAAAGCCTCTGCTGTTTCCTGTTCTGCAGGAGAGGAGGTGCCCACACACCTTGTAGGGCTCGGCTGGGTCCACCCAGGCCACCTGGAACTTGTGCTTGATCTCGTCAGCAAAGCCGATGCGGGCACCGCTGTTGGCGGCGATGTAGATGCGGGGGATGCCCTCGGCCCGCGCCAGCTCCGAGGCCCTCAGGAACACCAGGTCCTCCTCAGGCCCAAAGGAGCCAATCTTGTGCGTGATGTCATTGCAGATGAGCACAATGTCCCGGCCTTTAGGGTACTCGGGGGTCTTCAGCTTCATTTTGAAAGCAACCATCCCCACCTGCCTCAAAACAGCACAAGGTTACAGGACAGAATCCTCCAGAGAATCACAGAATCATTTATAGAATCACAGAACTAACTAGGCTGGAAAAGACCTCCAAGATCATTGCGTCCAACTCTTGACCCATCACCACCTTGTCCACTAAACCAGAGCACTGAGTGCCACATCCAAGAGATACAGGGGCTGAGCTGCTGATGGCATTAATCAACAGAAAAATGGTTGAGGAGCATCTCCCGAGCTTTAAACACAGTCAGACTGAGCCACCAGCCATCTCCACCTGCTTCTCCTGCCCCATTCCCAAATCATTCCCTGCTACCTCATTCCCTCCAGGGACCCTGTTCATCTGCACGAGGTGTCCCTGTGAATCCAGAACCAGCTCAGTGTAGGTCAGGACATCCTTGGGGTACCGGTCTGAGGAGCCCCACAGCTTGAAGAGAGCCTGTGGAGACACAGCACAAGGCTTGGAATGGTTTGGGTTGGAAGAGACTTTAAAGACCATCTAGTTTCCGGAACTCCAAGAGCTAAGAATTATTTTAAAAATGTTTCACATAACCAAAAATGTTGGGGCTTGGGCTCTTTTTGTTTTGTCATTTCATAGCTCGAGGAGAGGGACCTTTTCCCCAGGTGGGAATATCTGGGGATGGTGCGGATGAGGAGCAAATGCAGTAATTCAGAATCTCTTTTTTCTCAGCCAGACTCACCTGCCTGATCATCTCTGGGAAGTCGTACACGTAGGTGGTGCCCAAGGACTGCGCCTGGAACCGCTTGGCCTGAAGCAGGTCCTTGGTGACGTAGGGGGTGTTGATGAGCATCCCATGCTGCGGCCCCTGCTTGTCCCCATACGACTGGAACATGATCTGCAGAGGAGAGCAGAGCGTGGGTTGCCTTCCCTGGATGTCATGGTGACTCTTCTGCTGGAGCACTGCTGAGCCCTGCTTGGCCAAGGCGATTTTCCACCCATTTTTTGCTCTTGAGGGGACATGGTCACACTGCCATGCTGCCAGTACCAGCGACACCCTAACACTGACCTTCACCTCCAGCACTCAAAACTGCCCAACTCTGCACCAGCATCACCCCCAAGGAGCCCAACTGGATTGAACTCAACACATTTTGGAACAAAGCACCACCCCAAGGAACCCAAATGGATGCAGACAGATGGGAGTGAAACTGATCCAGCTGTGGGAATGCTGTTGGAAGTCTGGGGGCTCTGGGCAGATCAGCATTGCAGGTGCACAAGGAGTTTTGAAGAAGCATCTCCCAAAGCTCTGCGGGAGCCGGCAGCACACAGGCAGCCACGGCTGGGTTCCTGCGGTCACCCCATGGTCACTCACGCTGCCAGTGCCGGGGTCCTTCACTTCCTTGTAGAGGCTGATGTCCAGGTAATACCCGGACTCGTTGGTGAGGAAGAGGCGGATGGGGATGGCGGTGGCAGTGGGCGTCAGGCGGATGTTGATCTTCACCTCGGCCTGCAGCACCCGCAGCTTCCAGAGGCGGCTGCCGTAGCGCATCACCATGGAGCGCACTGACTCTTCGATCTGCACAGAGCATGGCACACGGGTGGGTCAGTGGCCCCAGGGACAGCACTGAGCACACAATGCCTAGGCTGGAGCAGCCCCATTGCATCTCCACCCCAAAAAGTCATTTTGGATTTGCTTTGGGTGAGCCCCTTCCCCCTCTCCATGCCTCCTGGCTGGGCCTGGTGCTGATATCCACCCTGTCCACTGGGGCAGAGAAGGATGGTAGGAGGTGGCTGTCCATCTGTGCAGTGGTCCTAAGCACAGGGTATGACAAAACCTCCATTCCCAGATCAGAGGAACCTTTCCAGGACAGAGGAAGCGGGACCCCAAGAAACACACCTTGGAGGGGTCCATGATGACAGTGGGCACAAAGTTGAGGAAGATGTGGTTGCAGTCGGTGCGCACGATGGTGTTGTTGAAGGCCACCTCCAGCTCATCCATGGCCTCCAGGAGCAGCCGCTCACCCTCGTTCTGCAGGTACTCGAAGGAAGCCTCCTGTGATGGACCAGGTGGCTCAGCGGGGGCCAGGGCACCCCAGCACCCTCACTGTGCCCGCGGGGGCACCCCGCGCCGGCCTGCCTTGGTGATGAGGTCAGAGTGGCGCACGATGGCGCGGATGAAGAAGCGGTAGTCGGTGGTCTCTGCGCCCGCCTGCACCTTGGCAGCCCCCAGGTACAGGTGCATCTTGTGGTTGGCGCAGGGGATGGCCGTCAGGTCGAAGTTGCGCATGCGGCTCAGCTCCAGCTGGAAGGCGAGCGCCGGCTCCAGGTGCCGGTAGATTCGATCCTCTGCGAACTGCACGACACAGCCGTGAGAGCCAGGGCCGGGCCTGCACCGCGCCGGCATCGCTCCCACTGGATCTTACCTCATCCCTGGCTCTGAAAGTGAAAAACTTCGGGAATTCCCTCTACAGCAAAAGGGAGACAGAAGACAACGTGAATAGTCCTGTCCCACAGAGGATTGTTCTGATTCTCCATTAAAAAGAAAAAACCTTGCAGGCTTTGTTCTCCCCAAAAGGGAAAAAGGCTGGGATGGATTGATTAGATTGGATTTTAGGAAGAAACTGTTCCCTGTAAGGGCGGTAAGGCCCTGGCACAGGCTGCCCAGAGAAACTGTGGCTGCCCCATCCCTGGAAGTGTCCAAGGCCAGGTTGAATGGAGCTTGAAGCACCCTGGGATAGTGGAAAGTTCCCCCCCACGGCAGAGGGTGAAACAGGATGAACTTTAAGGTCTCTTCCCACCCAAACTGTTCTGGGCTTCTACTCTACGATGGCTTTTAAAGGCAGCTTAAAGCTATGGAGTGGCTCTGCAGGAACCATGTTACTGGAAGCACGAGCAGGATAAAGGATGATACAGGAGATGAATCACCCATTGAGTTGCTCATTAATTAATTTCCAGCTCCTGGAGCACCGTGGGTCCATCCATCACTCAGTGCTGGGTCTATGAGGTTTTTATAGATGTCAGAGGCTCAGTTGTACCCACCTGCTGGGCAATGAGGAACGTGATTCTCCGGAGACCGCAGTCAACGAGGATATTTTTCTACATGGAAACAGAAGATGTCACCAGTCACGAGAGCTTAAACCTCTCCACCAAGGGAGCAAGCAAAACCCAAGCTGCAGCATTTTGGGGTGCACTGCAAGGAGAGGAGGCAGTGCCTTGGGGTACAGTGTTCTGGTTTGCAGCATTTACATAAGGAGGGTCCAGCCCCAGTGACAGACCTTGGACTGGGCAAAGGTTCTGAAGATGGGCACCAGCTTCTCATCTTCCATGTGGTCAGCTGAGCAGAGTGCAATGTTGAGGATGTGGATTGGCTCCTCACGGATGTTCTGGCAACAAAATCCCAGAGTCAACCCTGGCCAGCAGCATCACTGCTGCCCCCATCACCACCTGGGGGTATCAGCAGCAGCTTCATGCCCACCTTGGTGTCCTCCTCATCATAGGTGGTGGCCTGTGCCTCGCTGAGGAGCCCACTGTCTGACGGAGAGTTGGCGAAGCACGAGATCACTTCATCGAAGTTCCTGCCGCAACAGCAGGGATGGGGACACAAGGCAGCACGTTATGCCCACTCCCTGCCTGAGGGGTCAGCACCAGGGACCCACTGTGACAGTGTGACAGGAACACAGGTAACAGCACAATGGTCCCACGGCAAACCCACAGCTCATCAAAAGCAGCTCTGAGCTCTGCTGTGTTAATGTACAGAGGGGTTTAACCTGTGCCATGTAAGCTTTCCCCATGTTTCACATGTCCCCAAAAGCCACCTCATGTCCCCATGAGGTAAGTGTTGTATTGAGAATACCCAGTCTGCAGCTATGGTGGGAACTGCACCTGCCTCTAGCACCGCCCAGCTGCCCCCGGCTGTGGCTCTTCCATCCCATTTTGCTCTCCAACAACTGCAGTGGCACCCAAAATGCACAAACACCAGCCAGGCATGTCCCTGCAGCCCCACCTTGTGAAGTCCTCAAATCTACGGAAGGCCACCATAACTCCCATCCGCTGGCTCAGGGGGGAAAAGCCGCTGTCCATGAAGAGCTCGGTGCTGTGCCGGGCCAGGTCAGGGTTGGAGATGCTGATAGGGACGGACATCCTGCCATGGGGGAGCAAGTGTCAGCCGTGGGGGAGGCACCATGTGGGACCTCAGGGAACCCTGACCCAGAGAGGGCTCATCCAGCTCCACTGTCAATGGGACAGCACAGTGGCAGCTCCGCTTCGCACAGAGGGGAACATGCAAACCCCACAGCTCTGTTGAAAGAACCATGCCCAGGGGAGCAGGACAGGTGTGTGGGACCCTGTACCTGTTGGGGTGCGAGGAGGGCAGCATGAACTGGAACTCCACGAGGCAGGTACCATCAGAGAGCTGCCGGTGCTGCAGGCTGTTCAGCTCGTAGGCAATGTACCCCCGCCGCACGTACACCTGCGAGGGGACACGGGAGGTACCACCATGCCCCTGCCTCCACGGGGCCCCCCACGCCACCCTCAGGCCCCCTCTGTACCCCCCAGCCCTCACCTCCAGTGCTGCCATGCGCACCACCTCGTTGGTGTGGTAGAAGAACACAGGAAGCACATCAAAGATGGACGTTTCCGACAGGATCAGTTTCTGTGGGAAGAAAGCAAAATTTAGGGCAAGGATGAAGTGAGACCTCCCTGCACTACTACAGGGGGTCCCTCAATGTGGAGCTGTGCAGGACTGGTCACTAGGGTGCCATGGAACACCCAGCCCACCATGGGGACACCACCAGAGCCAGATGTGAATCCACACGTCTGCTCCCTACTAAACAGAGAGTGCAGCAATGGATGGGGACTGGCAGCACTGGGATGCACCCCCTCCTCTGCTCCACACAGCCACTGCAGCAAGGTTTTGAGTGCTTTTCAGCTATTTTTAAGACTAAACCCCTCACAGCCAGACCCCCTCCCTGGATCAACCCAAATTCCCTCTGGAAAAGCACACAATTCCCAACCTTCAGGTTCTCAGGGCAGTACTCATGTCCGTACATGTCGATAGCGGAGATGAAGATGGACTCCACCTGGTTGTGCCGCAGCTCATAGGAGGGCATGTGAGAGGCAATGAGCACCTGCCAGGGGAGAGAGGAGCTGGGAGTGTAGAGGACAGGAATGGGGACAGGAATGGGATGGCACCACATCGTGCTGGCTGACCTGCCGGGCTCTCAGCGCCACTTTGGAGTGCTCAGTCTTGCTGAGCTGTGTCAGCTCATGGAGGATGGTGGTCAGCTCATCTGTCAGCGTAGGGTCACGGCCACACAGCTGGTCCTGCAATGCCACACCACCACAGCTCAGCTCAGGCTCCTCACTGTGTGGGATGGCTCCACCCTGCACCCCCGGCCCCATGCAGGCAATGGGGACAAGACCCAAGGCACTAAAATGGGCTCTCTTTGACCCAAGTGTAGACACACAACACCACAGAGGGGAGATAATTAAAATAAAGGGATAACGAGGCAGGAATGGATATTTGAAGTGATGCAGAGCTCCCTTGGTATACAGACTCTATCCTGCCACCAGCCTTTGCTTCTGGAGTCTCAGGCACGGGCTGTACTCACAATTAACATGATCACCAGCAGGTTCTTCTTGGCCACCTGGGCATGGGAGAAGATGCTCTCCAGCACGGGGTTCATGTCAGGTTTGCATTGCTCCCGCAGGCTGATGACACACTTGTCGTAGTGAGCTGTGGGACAGGGCCTGGTGAGCCCTGCAGCCCCCAGAGAGCCCTGCAGCTCCTTCAGAGAACCCCAAGCTCTCACCATGCTGGAACTGTGTCTCTACTTGCAGGTAGCGCCTGAGCAGGTCCAGCACCACTGCCTTCATGTAGCCCCGGATGCCGCTGCGGTACCTGGGAAGCAAAGAGCCCATCTTGCTGTGAGGAAGTGGCCGTGGGGGGAAACAGGGGGGTCACGGACAGCACAGGGCTCACCTCTGCACCAGCTGCACCAGGCTCTGTGTGTTCATGAAGAAGACCTCCCGCTCAGCCTTCCTCTGCAGCGTGGCCGCATGGGTGTCCAGCACGTTGGCGATCTGTGAGGAGAGGGGACAGGGTCTGGAGCGGCTCAGGGCCCCCTTTCCTTACTCCACCAAGAGCCTCTCCCTTTTTTCCCCAGAGTGAAAAATGCAAAGTGACAAATGAATATAAAAAGAAGCGCACACATTGAAGCAAATACATGTGCAGAAAACATAAACCTCCATATTTTTCCCTCACTCATTTAATTCTTCATTAAATTCAGGCAGGGGCTCCTAGCTGGCTCCAGCTAAGAGGACGTGAGCCCCCTCTGTCCCTCACCTGCTGGCTGGGGAAGCGGCAGAGCACGGAGGTGATGTTGCTGGCGTACTGTGCCATCACCTTCCGGATGGATTTCTCCACAGCCAGCGGGATTCTGCCCGAAATGCTCGTCATGATCTCCTGCAGCTCCAGCAGGGGCAGGGCAGGGTCCCGCAGGGTCTTCATCAGCTGTGCCACCCATTCCTTCACCTGTGGGAGCAGAAGCTGGTGCTGCCAGACTCGCCCTCGTGGCAGACATGTGGAAACTGGGTGAGGCAGCTGGTGCCTGGCACCCACCTTGGCCTTGAAGTAGGGCTCAGGCAGGCAGTAGCCGTTCATGACGTTGGTCAGGTTGTCCAGCACATTGCGGAGAACCTGGTGCTGCTTCTCCCCAGTGATGGGGAGGGTCTGCTGGGTTGGGAGCCCCCCCGTGAACGGTTCTGCCTGGAGAGGGCAGAGGGAGGTGGGCTGAACTGTCCTTGTTGACAAGGGACAGAGCCCCCGAGAGCTGCAGCTGCCCCAGAGGAAACAGCACAACCCCTGCTTTGGGTTAGATACAGAGGAAGCACCTGGTATTCAGCATTGTGGCTCTGTCAGTGTCTCATCATGAAAATAACGCAGAAAACCTGCACATTTTAGTGCTATAAATGCCCATTTCTAGTGCATGTGAGCCCCTGAACACCAAGGAAGCAGAGCAATCCATGTGGAGCAGCACTTGAGCCCCAGCACAGCCCGAGGACATGGCATGACCATCACTGTGATGCCCCACGAGGGCAGCTCCTCCATTCTGTCCCCTAGGGAGCATTCCCGGGATGCCGACTGGGAGGAGGCAGGAGGGGATAGCAGCCCCCAGCAGACTCACGGGCTTCACTTTGGAGGGATCGTCGAGCTGGAGGCGGGCGATGACACAGCCGGCCTCCAGCAGCGCTCCCGGCCGCTTGATGTAGTGCAGCCGCCCCGCCTCCTCCACCGTCAGCGTCATGATGATCTTCATCACCTGCGGAGCAGGGGGACACCGTCACCGAGCCAGCAGCACCCGCGGCCTGCACATCCCACGAGCATCACGGCAGCGCTGCGAGGTTCCGTCTTCGCTGAACGTTGCTCCTCCAGCTCTTCTGCAAAACTCACCTCGATCTCCGCAAAAACCTTCCCCTCGTCCACGTGGCCGCCGTCCTCCACCATGTACTGCAGCAGCTTCCCCGCCGAGGGCGAGCGCAGCACCGTCGGGTCCTTCTCCTTCTCGAAGGTGCATGTTTTGTTGCCGATGGTGATGCGGTACCTGCAGGAGAGGGAAAGGTGTCACCAGCTGCCTGCTGGCCACCGGGGACGGAGGACGGGGCCCCTGGGAGGGGGTACCTGTTGATCTCCTCCTTCATGTAGGTGGTGTAGCTGCAGCCGTCGTAAGAAAGCAGCAGCCCCCCGTCGTTGAGCCGGTGCACGTCGATCTCGATGTGCGTGCGGTTCATGATGACCACATACGTGGTCAGTGACTGGCGGGCGACCTGCGGGCAGGGGAGACCCTCAGTGCAACCCCCAAAACGCACCCAACAGTGAGGCTGGGGGGCACCTCTCCATGCTCACTGCCACAAGATGGGGCTGTGCTGGGAAGGCAGGAGGCACAACCTCAGGCTGCACTGGGGAGCTGCTTCAACTCAGCCCAGAGCTGGTTTAACTCAACACACAGCCCAGAGCTGGTTTAACACACAGCCCAGAGCCAGTTTAATTGAACTCACAGCCCAGAGCTGGTACAACACGTGGCTCACCTGCTACTTTCATTGTGAGTAGGGAGTTTTGCATGAAGTCCAAATAATGGGGTTTAAAAGCAAGAAAAGGAAGTCCCTTAATAAACTCAGGGCAACAGGGTGTATAAAACTGTCTGTCAGGTTAAAACGAGGCTGTTAAGGTTATGAGGTTATTAGCCTCATTTTCATGTCGCACACTTTTAAAGGACAGCCTTGTAATTATCGCACCTTTCTCCCTCAGTCGCTTGAGAAGTGCTGTGGCTGGTTTGGGGGGAGCACAGCCCTGCCCTCACCTGCAGAATGTACTTCACACCCTCACAGATGAGCTCCACGTCGACAATGTTCAGCAGGGAGGCCGCTGGCAGCACCTGGCCCCTGAAACACAATGGAGGGATCAAGCCCCACAGCCTTCCCAGCCTCTCCAAGCATGCAGAATATCAGCAGTGCTCCCAGTCCTGGCAGGAGGGCATGACGGTGTCCAGAGGGGACAAGTGGCAGCTTTAAGTGACCCACATGAGCACCAGGTACAGCCAGAACTGGAGGGAGGCCAGGCACTGGGAAAACACTCAGATAAGGTGGATGGGAGAGCCCCAGGCATCTTCCGAGGCTGGAGGAATAACCTTGATATTCAACAACAAAAGCAGGCTGCACAGCAAAGCCACTTCCCCTTGAAAGCTGTTTTCCCAGCCATGGGAAGCCTTTCCCACTCTCTAGACAAAGCGATAGCTGAGGAGCCAGAGCTGTGAGTCACAGCAGATACCCCATCCCTGGCTGTCACAGCGCTACTGTCACTACATTTGCAAAACAAAAATGGAAGGACGAAGTCCCAGGAGAGCAACACTCAGGTCTCCATCGTGGCTGCCCCAATCCTGGATGTGTTCAAGGCCAGGTTGGACAGGGTTTGGAGCAACCTGGTCTGGTGGAAGGTGACCCCAACATGGCCAAGCCCCCTCTGGGCCGCCCCCACTCCGCACCTCTCCAGCGTGTGCAGGAAGTCAGTCATGCACGTCCTGAAAGCAGCATCCGCCACGTTCAGGGCACCACAGACAACCCCCAGCATCGTGTCCGGCTTCTCTGCCTGTGGGGGCAAAAACAACAGGGTTTGGGCCTTACCCCAAGGGACAGGAGTGGTGACCCCAGGGGGCCGGTCACCCCCAACCTGCACTTTCTCGGCGATCAGGTGGTCCAGCCAGCCCGTGTGTGTCTCGTTGTTCTGGAAGCTCTCTGTCTCCAGCAGCTTGATCAGATATTCCACCGTGGTCCGGAAATCCCCACGGATAGACAGCTCCTTCAGGGCCACCACCATGTTCCTTTTAAGGAGCAAACCCCTTCATTAGTGACTGAGAAGGTGGCACTTGGCTCTCAGCAGAGGGATCTCGGGAGCTTCAGGGGCAATGAGCTCCTGAGGTGATTAGCTCCTGAGCCCCCAGCACCTTTACAGAGTAGAATCACTACTTGGTTTGGGTGGGAAGGGAGCTTAAAAATCCCCTTGTTCCACCCCCTGCCGTGGGCAGAGACACCTTCCACTAGACCAGGTTAATCCAAGCCCCATCCAACCTGGCCATGAAACAGTCCTGAATGAACCCGCTGCTCAGTTCTTGAATGGACACTGCTGCTCATGCTCTAAGCAATGCTCAGCAGATCACTCCATGTCTGTGAGGATCAGGTGGATGAACTGGGGCCATAGGACCTCCACAGTCCAAAAAAATTCTGGCTTTGGCCAGACAGCCAGGTGCTCAGCACAGTGGCACCATTCTGGTCCTGTCAGATAAAAACCATTTTTCCCAGCTCACACACCAATTGCAACTCTTCCCAAGGACATCCACTCTCCAACTCATCCCACCACACTCACGAGATGGCCTCCTCCCGGTTCTCTCCCCATGAGAAGCAGTGCCCAAACTGGGAATCAGCGAATTCATGCAGCCCCCCAGCTGCTGCCACGCTGAAGTACCCCCAGACGTTCTTGCTGCTGCGGAAATTCAGCTCCTGCACCGTCCCCGAGCTGGGCTTGAAACCCTGAGCCAAGACAGAGCAGAGATGGAGGAACCAGGATTGAGGCTCACGCAGTGAGACAGGGAAGAGGAACCCCCATGGATTGTACCGATCCCATGAACATTGCCTGGCTGGAGAGGACCATGCCCACGTCAACCCCACAGGTGGCAGAGCAGCCTTGTCCCCACTCTAACCCCCAGCTCACCTCCTCGGGGTTCTCACTGGTGATCCGGGCGGCGATGACGTGGCCCCTGGGCACAGGGGGGTTGGAGGGGCTGTGGAAGCAGATGGGGGTGTCCCCCCAGGGGCTCTCCCCGTACAGCACCCGGATGTCTTTTATCCTGTGCAGAGGGATGCCCATTGCAATCTGCAGGAGAGACAAGGGCCTGAGCTGCCAGAGCAACAGTGGATAGAGAGTCTGCATGTGGAGTTCCCAGCAGGAAGCGAAAGGAGAGGGAAAGCTGCCACACTGCTTTCACCCAGCCCTGCTGGGATTTGGAGCAGCTTCCCTCTGCCAGGCTCCAGCCCAGCGCTCCTCCCTAAATCCCTAAATTGCTGCCTCTAACATCCTTGGAGTGACCCATGAGTGCAGGTACCTGCAGCTGGGCAGCCGGGAGGTTCACATCCGCCACCATCTCTGTGCACGGGTGCTCCACCTGCAGCCGGGGGTTCAGCTCCAGGAAGTGGAAGCTCCCATCCTCTCCGTACAGGTACTCCACGGTGCCTGCACTGACGTACCCAACCATCTGGGCCAGGCGGACAGCGCACTGCGGGAGAGGTGAAACCCCTGCATCATGGAATCATGGGGTGTCCTGCCTTGGAAGGGACCTACAGGATCATCATCCAACTCCTGCTTGTGCAGAGGACACCCCAAAAATCCCACTATGTGCCTGAGAGTCCAAACTCTCCCTTGAGAGGCTTAGGGCTGTGATGACTTCCCTGGGGAGGCTGTTCCTGTGCCCGACAGGGAGTCCTGCTCAGCTCAGGGGTCCCTCCCTCCCTTAAAACCCCAATAAACCCAGCAAGGACCGGACCAGTTCCCCACTAAATCCTCTTGCTGGCTCAGGACCAGGCCACTCACCTTCTCCATCACCTCGGTGACGGCGGGGGCCGCGATGGTGGCCGGCGCCTCCTCGATGATCTTCTGGTGGCGGCGCTGGATGGAGCAGTCGCGGCTGAAGAGAGAGATGGCGCTGCCGTACTCATCTGCCAGGACCTGCACCTCCAGGTGCCGCGCGTGCTGCGCCAGCTGCATCAGGAAAATGGGGGATCCGGGGGCCTCCGCCTGCACCTGCAGCGGGGGAGAGGGTTGTGCTCTAGCATCATCCCCCGAAATTCATCCCAGGACGGAGGCAGGGTTCCAGCAGGAAGTGGGAGGTGCCCCGGGTGGGCGCAAGGCTCCGCTGTGTGTCCCTGGATGGGATGGGGATAGGGATGGGGGTTCCAGGCACCTCTCACCTGTCGGAAGCAGGCGCTAAATTCCTCTGCTGCCTCTACTTTTCGGATGCCTTTGCCCCCACCACCTTCTGCTGCCTTGATCATCAGGGGGTAGCCGATCCTCATGGCCACCTGAGGAGGGTCAAGGGCTGGGTGACTGTGGTGTTTTGGACCCCACCACCGTGAGAGCCTACACAGCTCCAGGCATCCCTGAGCAGGATTATCCCGAGTGACATCCACGCAGAGGGACAAATGGCTGCTTGCACAACCTTTTGGCACTGGGACATGTACTGGGAGGCCAGAAGAGCTGGGACAGGCAGGTTCTGAGGAGAAATCATGATGGGCAGGAGATAACAGCTGCCTACAGGCTCAGCTTTACCTCCAGGCCTTCCTCCACGTTCTTCACACAGCCCTGTGCGTACGTCTCCAGAGGGATGCTGATGGCCTGCTGATCCTTCTGGTCTTCCTCAGACCACTGGGCCACCAGACCTGCAGATATGGCCAGGGCTGTGGTCACCACCAGGGTGGCATGGCTGAGGTGGCACACTGGGTGTGCCCAGGGAGCTGAGGATGCCGTCATTTCTTTTGTTTCCATGCGCCCCATCTGCAAAATCCCCCTGGCCGAACCAGATGCTGCAGTGGGGTTCCCAATATGTGTGGCCAGCTGGGCCAAGGACCCCAGTCCTGGTGCTTGCTTTGGAGGGAAGAAGAGGCAGGGAGGAGGGAAATGGGGGAGCACAGAAGGTGTGGGGGCTGTGAGGAGGCACTCACCGCTCCCACTCCACGGCAGTGTGGGGATCTCCAGCGTCTGAGCCACGATGGTGGAGGCGACTTTGTCCCCCAGCGCCCACATGGCATCACTGGGGGGACCTTCGGAGAGGGAGGGAAGGGCTGAAGGGCAGCCCAACCCAGCGGCCCATCCCCACCACATCCCCACATCATTGAGTCGGCCCCACCAGCCGTCTGCAAGGACTGGGGATGCAGAAAGACTCCAAACCCACTGCCCAGCTCGGGACAAAGCTCAACGCTTCTCCAAGGGGAGCTCAGGCTGTCCCTGACTGGGAATTCCACAAGGTCTGTTCCCACCCAATGTTCCTTTGTGAATACTGCATCAGCTTGAGCATTCCAGAGAAAACCCAGAAAACAGCAGGATTCCTGGGAATGCCCCAGGGAACCAGCCTGAGGACTGCCACTCCATAGGGTGGGCATGCCAGAGGCACCAAAGGGGCATTCCCAGTGCAGTGCCCCTGGGAGTGGCTGTGAATGCACACACCAGACCAACATCCAGCACAGGGAAGCTGCGAGACCTTACCTAGGAAAGCTATCCCGTTTTTCTGCAGCAGCTCTGGCAGCTTGTGGTTCTCTGAGGCGTGTCCCCAGCCAGCCCACACCGCCTGGCACAAGGAGAAGCAGCAGTGGGAGCGTTATCCCTGCACTGGCATCTCCTGCCGGCTCCTCCACACACAGGGACATCACCCCCTTTTGGGGTGTCCCCTCTTCCCAGCAGCTTCCCTCAGCAAAGAGATGGGAGACACACGAATGGCCCCTACCTGGACTGGGATCCGTTTGGAAATGTCCACGATCAGCTCCACATTGGCGTAGTTGTTGTTGTTGGTCCCTCCAGGGACGGGCACGTAGTGATCTGCCATCTTGATGTACTCTGCAAGACAGCACGGGGGTGGTGGGACCCAGATCCCTGAGTGACACCTCACCCTAAATCCTCCATCCTGTGGAGGCTGGAGCAAGGAAGAATGATTTACTCCTGGATTTGGCTGTGCAGGAGGGAAGTGTGTGACTTCAGGCTGTGCAGAGCCCTCATATGCCAGACAGGAAAGGGCCACTCCGGCTCAGCCCCAGGCAGGGAACTTCCATTTTGGAATACTGTCAGGAATTACCTGCGTTAGCCTTGAGGTCCTCAGGGGTGACCATGACCACGAAGCGAATGGCGCGCTCGTTCCGGAACATCTCGTAGGCCCAGCGGCGGATGGAGCGCATGCACTTCACTGCTGCGATGCCATTGTTGGCAATGAGAACCTGGGGGGACAGGGACAGGGGTGGCAGGGTGAACCCTGCCCTTGCTGCCCTAAGGGAAGGCAGCGCAGGGGCAAGGGATGGGTGTGGAGCAAAGCAGGGGGAATGTGTTAATCAGGAGCTTCCCCACAGCCGGTGGTAAGGCTTAGTGGAGGCACGAGACTCCTCAACAACATCACTGATGTCTGGCACTGGGGATAACCAAGGACGGGGCTTTGGCCATCATTTGTATGGGGCTCCCTCTCCCAGCCCATGAGAGCGAGTGAAGCCATGGGATGAGCAGCTCTGGGCTGCCATTGCTCCAAACCCAGCAGACACAGGATACTCGGGCAGCGCTCAAGGGTGTCCCTGTGAAAAGCAGTGACTCCCTATCCAGGCACAAGCAGGGATGTGTGAGACAGACCTTCTCGATGACACGGTTGCCCCCGAAGCGGGTGACGAACTCAGCTGGGGAGGCGACGGAAAAATCCCGCTGCAGATCCATCTTCCTGTGGCTCCTCTTCGCCAGGTGCAGCCCCGACATGCTGGGCCTGTGGTGGGATGGGGTGGCTGTCACTGACCCCAGAGCCATCCCAGCAAGCATCTCCCCCAGCCCCAAATCCCCTGAAACGCCTGTCCTGCAAACATCACCAACCACATCTACAATGTGACTCAGGCAGGACGTAAGGAAATTCCTTATTTGTGGAAGCATGGAGGAGCAGCAGGGATACTGCTGGCAGCACCACCCCAAACCCAGCGTGGCAAGAGCCACCGTCGGGCTGTCGAGTGTCACAACACGTCCCTGCAGCCAAAGGTTTGCTATTTTTAGCCAAAGCAGGGCAGCCGGAGAAGGCAGGCAGCAGCATTTGGCTTCCAGTTGTTTCTGCTGGATGTCAGCCGCACTCCCATGGGAGCTGCCCGGTGCAGCCAGCAGGGAGTGAGCTGCCCCACATCCAAACTGGAGATTTTGGGGGGCCACCCCCTGCCCTGTTCCTTGCCACACTCGTGCAGGTGGCACTGCTGTCACACAGCCGAGGACACTGGCTCGCCCCCCAAAGGGAGCGAGATCGGGGGAAACACCTTGGGATTCCAAGGAGCGCCAACACATGTGAACCCCAATTTTAACAACAGCAATGCACCCACCACAAGCACCCGCCCTCCCTAACCAGGACATCCCTGCAAGGCCGCGCTCCCAGCCCTGGAGGCTGCCGTCCATACCTGATGCCGGCGCTGGGCTCCAGCGGGGCGGTCACGGCGAGGGGCTCGGGGACGGTGCCCCCCACCCCGGCCAGGCTGCTGCGCCGCCGGCCCACCCTGAAGGCCGTGGCCATCAGCTCGTCATCGGAGGAGCTGTCGTCGAAGGAGCCCAGCACGAACTGGGCGAGTGCCGGGCGGCGCAGCGCGGCGGGGTTGTACACGGCGAGCTGCTCCTGCTCCGCGCTCGCCCGCCCGGCCCGCGGAGGCGGCTGCGAGCCCGGCGGGTTCGGCCGCGCCGGAGCCCCGGCTGCGGGGGGCGGCCCCGCGGGGCTCTGCTCCGGCTCCTTCTCCTGGCACCGAGAGTTGGACATTTTGGCCCAAACGAGCAGCAGCACCGTGAGCAGGAGCAGCGCAGCCGGCAGCATTCACCGGCCCTGGGGCAGAGGGAGAACTCCGGTCACGGCTGTGCCCCCAAAACCACGGCCCCGTCCCCAGAGCTGCCACAGCGCAGTCGCCAGTGCCAGCCGCCCTCAGCCGGAGCTGTTTTCCGTGCCCGGAGCAGGAGCTCCGTGAGGGGCCGGGGGTCGTTGACACGGCCTCCCGCCTGCCCGGCCCTCACAGCACCCTCAGGATGACGGCCCCCAGCCCGGTCCTCACACCGCGGGTGGGGGGCATTTAACCGGCCCCACCAATCACCACAAGTGCGGTGAATTATGCCCGTCAGAGGTGGGCATGCGGGTGAGGGAAAAGCGCCACAGCCCCTTCAGCCCTTCACCCTCCCCTCAGCCCTCACCACGGCCCCGTGTCCCCCCCGCCTCAGACCCCGCCGGGCTCGCTGGTCACTCCGGCCTCACCGGTCACTCCGTGTGTCCATCTGTCCGCCCCCGGCCAGAGCCCACGCGGTGCCGAGGCTGCCCCTGAGGGAAGCACGTCCCGGCCCCCCCCCCGGCTGTTCCAGTTGGGTTTCACACGTGACGGTCACGTCAAGCACAAATATTTCCCTGCTAACGTGTCTGGAAAACTTCTACTGGAGATGAGGGTGGAAAGAGGGAGGGGGGGCCCGTGACACCCGATCCTTGGGGGACAAAGGTGCCCTGGCCCTGCGCCTGGTCACGGGGACCAGGAGAAGGACACGCTCCTGGGTTTGGCTCCCTGGGGGGAACAGGGACTCCCCATTCCATCCACGGAAGAACCAGAGCCTCCCCTCCCTCCCTGTGTTAAACTACCAGCGTAAAATCATGTAAACAAAGTAGTTTTTATTAAAAAAAAAAAAAACAAAACACACTGGGTAAAAAAGCCCCGAGCAAACAACACATACAGCAAGGCCACAGACAGTGTAAACGTCACTGGTGATAGTGTTACCTCAGAGAGAATACTAGAGGAAGGGTTACAAGGATATTCTATAAAAACTGGTGTAATTTCCAAAAACAAAGGGTGCTTCACTTCCGCTAAAGGAATTACAAAGATGGGCTGGAAACCCAGAAGTATGAAGTCCAACACCTCTTCCTCCTGGAAGTCCTAACAATTTTTGCCAACAGTAGGTGGAAACTTCAATTTGCTCCCAAGGTGGCAAAGCACTAAATTCCCTCTTTCAAGATCTTGAAAAGATCTGAAATAATTTGTGACTATCAGTCCATGAATTGGGAGATGTTGATGAACAAACCTTTGCTGCTGCCATCAGCATTACCCCCAGGTCCATGGTCAGCACAGCTCACCTGTCATTCAGGTGATTACACATTCAGGAAGAACCTAAAAAAAACCTTTGGTTTTCCTCTCTAAATGCCAACAAAAAATTCAAAAGCGTGACCAAGGGTCTCAGTCACAGCCTCCCCTTGACTGCTGGGAGGATTCATCCCAAAATCTTGAGACCATGGATACACCAAGCAACACTCCTGACCGTGTATTGTCTTTACAACCTTGAGAAGCTATTTTTGTAATAAATCTGTAGCAAAAAGCTAAAACCAAAAGCCTTTTCCTTCCATGGAGTCAGCTCCACTCCCCTTAAATAGGAAACCCGGATTTGCATGGGAAGGAGGCAGCAGGGAATGTACAAAAGCTGAGCAGCTCAATAAGAACCGACATCCCTTCACCAGAGTCTGAAAATATATTCCCATTGAAACAATGACCACAAATTAATACAAAATTCTGGTGTTCTGGGTCTTTTTTTTTTTTCCTTTTTGCTTCAACCCAGGCTAAGGTCTGTTCCAGCAGCACAGCTATCCATCAAACACTCCAACATGCTCTTGGAAAAATAAACATTTAAAACAAAAATATAACCATCTCTAAAGTTTGGTCATTTGTTCATTGATAGACACCCAACGAACGATTCTGAGGTCAGCAGGCGTTTTGTCAGAAATGCCCCAACCCCTGACACAGGGGCTGCTCCCAAGCCTCAGCCCCAGCTCAGAGTGCTTTCCAGTCGATGGGCTTCTTCCCGGATTTCTTGAGGAATTCATTTGTCTTGGAGAAGTGCCGGCAGCCAAAGAACCCTCTGTTGACAGAGAGGGGCGAGGGATGGACCGTCTGCAGGACGTGGTGACGCTTCTGGGAATGCCAGAGGAAACCACGTGTTAGATTTGCAGGGTTTGGGCTGTTCCTGCTCCAGGGCAGGTGTGATTTACCCCTATTCCTCCTCATCCTGCACCAGGCAGGTGTGATCTCCCCCTCCTCCTCCTCCTCCACCAGCTTGAAATCCAAAGAACCGACAACAGGAACCAAGACTTCTGTCCCACTAAGCAAAGACATAAATGCCCTGGCATTTCCCAATTGCTGTCACCTTGCCAGCGGATTTCGTATTGATTCACAAGCCTTTTCCTGGGAAAAACAGCTCTGTCCTTGTGAGACACTGCTAACAACAGGAGCTTACACTTGCTCCACTTCCCTTGCTTAATTCTGGCAAAGGCTAAGCTGGGGCAGAAGGGTGACTCAATTTCACAGAGCTCAGGCGGGGAAAATTCCCAATTCCGTAAGGGAAGTGCCCTCTAGCGTCCACCAAACTGAGGGAGAAATCAGGGAGAGGGAAGGGCTGAGGAAAAGGTGTACCCTGTCGATGGAGCTGCCTTTCCTCTGGGCATAGGCTCCCCACAGCATGAAGACAAGCCCGTGCAGGTTCTTGTTGAGCCAGGACACCACGACGTCCGTGAACTGCTCCCAGCCCCTCTCCTTGTGGGACGTGGCCTGGTGAGCCCGAACCGTCAGCACCGCGTTGAGCAGGAGCACTCCTGGCAAAAACAAACCACAGCCAGAGGGTGAAACAAGGGTTAATCCATCCCTGGAATGCCCAAGGCCAGGCTGGATGGAGCTCTGAGCAACCTGGACTAGCGGAAGGTGTCCCTGGCCATGGCAGGGGGTGGAATGGGATGAGATTTAAGCTCCTTTCCAACCCAAACCATTCTGCGATTCAAACTGCTTTTTTCTTGTCGATGAAATAAGTTTTCATTTTAAGGCGCTCAGAAGTGATCTTGTCTCCTACAGGTGCATTATTTCCAACCACTGTTCCAGGGCTGTTTTTTAGATAAGATTTTTTTTTTTTCTGCTCCACAGTGGGTACATCACTGAGTGTCTCTGAGCTCACCTTGCTTGGCCCAGCCCGTCAGGTCCCCATGGCCAGGGTGGGTGAAGCCCTCAATGTCCTCGGAGAGCTCCTTGTAAATATTTTCCAAGCTGCAAACCAAACCACCAGAAGATTTTTAATATGACAAGAGCAAGCAGCACCACTTATTGCTCTAACCAGGCAAGAAGAACATTGATTTTATTCTCATTATTTAAGATAATAAAGCCATTTGTAGAGTCAGGGCAGCAAGGACTCTGTGTGTCTATCTGGAAGCTTTAATGAGACTGGAAATGAAAATTTACATCCAGAATATCACCAAAATTATCCGCATTTTGCAGTGATTTTTTTTTTCCCCCCAGGCAATGCACAATTCAAATTTAAGTAGTTGCAAACCGCTTTGCATCAATTTTCTAACTCCCAGGCCTCAGCAACAGAGAACTGCAAATAATTAAGGAACAAAAGGGATTTTGCAAATTTTCGTACCTGGGGGGAGGTGGAACAGGCTTCTGGACACTGAAACAGAGTCCATGAGCTTGCTTAGGTCCATGGTATGGATCTTGTCCCAAAATGACAACTTTTACCTGAAAGCAGACCTTGGTTAGCACTGAATTGGAATCAGTATTATTCCCCAGAGAATGGGGGGGCGGGGAAAAAGCTTATTACTGCGCTTTATCCTAAAACAGAAACACAAAACAGCCCCAAACCAAACCCCTCCGAGGAACTGAACTTAAATCTCAGATATGTCATTGTTAAAGAGCACAGAGCCCACCTAACTCTAAGGATTAACAACCCTACAGCTCTGCTGCCAAAAAAATGAATATAACTAATATAATTTGAGGGCAAAAAACCAACATTCTCAGTCACAAAAAGACACCTTGTTAATTTCCAAGTAGGTTTCATCCCAGTTCGCTGTGATATTTTTGACACGTTTTATTTTGCTGTGCTTTTTTTTTCTAACTATAGTCCATTAATGGTCAATTAAAAGAACAAGAGATGTACAAGATCCAAAAACTACGAACTAGGTTAAGCTGGTAATGCCAGAAAAAAGATCAAAAGGATCAAAGGAAGCTCTGTGGCCTTTGAGGGTAATAAAACAATAAAATCACAGTTTGGTATCAGACATGAAAGGGAAGGTTGGATTTATGAGTTAGGTGAGCCAAACAACAGCATCCACATCCCATGGGATCCAAGTTTAAGGGCCCAAACACTAAAGTTGGGTCTGTGCACCCAACCTGCACCTTCACGGTTTTAAACTCCCCGGGGCAGCTGAGAGACCCCCGCTGCGGCTCTACTCACATCCCAGATGTCGCACATCTGCGTCCAGGTGAAGACCTGCTCGGGGGGCGGATACACCGTGTAGCGCTTCCTCTCGTCGGCCACGAACTTCATGAGCTGCGAGGGGAGCGGGGTCTCAGCAGGGGCTCAGCGGCCGCTCGCGGGGGAACCGGGGAACGCTACTCACGTCCATGAAGTAGGGCTTGGAGAACTCCCCGGCCAGCTGCCGCCGCCAGCTCTCGCCGAAGCCCGGGG
Organism: Dasyornis broadbenti; assembly: GCA_013397935.1. Taxonomy (NCBI): domain Eukaryota; kingdom Metazoa; phylum Chordata; class Aves; order Passeriformes; family Dasyornithidae; genus Dasyornis; species Dasyornis broadbenti. The sequence goes on along the minus strand of VZRN01003163.1, from coordinate 216,879 downwards.
GCGCGTTCCGCTGCGCCAGCAGCTCCCGCGCCGCCTCCTTCTTCTGGCGAATGCGCTCCTGCTGCTCCGCGCTCAGCGCCTGGCTCGCCTCATCCCCCGCCTCCTTCGCCTTCTTGGCGGCGCTCACCTGGAAGGGGCGGGCAGAGAAGAGGTTGTGGAGGATGCGGGAGCGCAGCGAGCGCGGCCCGAGGCGCGGGAGCAGCGCGGCCATGGCGGCACAGGCCCCGCCCAAGGGACGGCCCCGCCGCACGCGGCAGCTCCGCGGCAAAACACAAAACCCGCTCCCATTGGCCGCCGCGCCGCGCGGGCCCCGCCCACAGGCGGGACCAAAAATGCCCGCTCGCTATTGGTCAGTGGGAGAACGCCCTCTCCTCCCTATTGGCCCGCCGCTGCTGGCGGGGAGGTTTCTACCTAGCAACAGTGACGTCACGAAGGGTCTCAGGGCCCATTGGGCGGCAGCGGAGCGTGGCCGCTCGATTGGCAGCTCAGCCACGCGTGCAGCAGCGCGGGAGTTCGGACATGGTGCCCCCCCCCACCCAAACTCCCCTCAGGGAAGGCCGCCAGCGCTCCCAGGCCCCCTCCCACACACACAGAGCCAGACACACACGCGCCGCCACCAGGCCACTCTCCTCCCTCTCCTCTCCCCTCCTCCAGAGCCGCGGGCTCCCTCAGCCCCCCGCTCGTTACCTCAGAATCGCAGCCGGGCTCCGGGGAGCGGCAGCGCTTCTTGGCCGGCACAGGGGTGAAGAAAGAGTGCAGAGTCCTCTGCCCGATCATGGCTGCGGCGGAGCGGTGCAGGCAGCGAGGGAGGCCGGAGGTGAGTGAGGAGCGGCAGCGGCGCGGAACCGGCGGGGGAGGGGGTGGGACTCGAATTTGGCGCCAAAAGCGCGCGCGTGCGCTGGGGGGGCGTGGCCAGCCTGGAGGGGGCGTGACTTCGCGCGCCGCCATCCCTGGCGCGCGCTCCCGTTTCCCGCGGGATCGCGGCTCCCACTCCCCCTGTCCCTCCCTCGGGCATCGGTCCCGGTTCCGCCCATGGACAGGTTCGTGGTTAAACTGCCCCCCGGACAGGCGGGTGGTGACAGCGGCGGGAAGAAGCCGCGGCTGGAAGAGCCCGGCCCGGGGCGGCCCCTCCCGCGGGAGATCCGCGCCGAGGGGCTCAGCTGTGATTACCGCATCCTCTTCGGCAAGGCCGAGGCGGACGAGATCTTCCAGGAGCTGGAGAGGGAGGTGGAGTATTTCGAAGGTAAACTCCTGCCCTGTGAGGGTGCTGGAGCACGGGCTGCCCATGGAGGTTCCGGAGGCCTCCCAAAGGGCCTGGACAGTGCATTTGGAGACCGTGCTTGGGCAGGAGGGTGGCCTGGATGGCCCCCACTGCTACCTTCCAACCTCAACCATTCCGTGTCCAGCTCTAATCCCCTCCACATCCCCGTCATCCTTTCCCAGTGAAGCACTTCCCTGCCCAGCCCATCCAAGTGAGTCCCAGAGCAATTCCCAGGGCCCGGGCACAGCTGGCAGGCACTGGGAGGTTTCTGCAGCCACCTGGTGTTTGCACAATGCGGCCCTGAGAAGCAGGTCTGACCCCACAGGGTTGGTTTTGCTCAGCTGGAAGTGTTTGTCAAGGGATAATCCTGGAGTGGTGGCTGGAATTAGTTGGAGGTGCAGTATATGAGATATGCTCCAAATATGACCAGGATGCTGGTCCTGTTTCTCCCGTTTGAGGGGGATGACAAGGCAGTGTCCAGCTTTGTTGGGACAGAAACACTGGGAACAGGGATGACAGCTTCTGGGTTGACCTAAGCACCCTCATTCCCATTGCCTGGCGATTCCCAGAAGCTGCAGATGCAGGAGAATGTTGGGAGACAATACAGACCTGGGTTTGATCCTTCCTCACTACTGTTTGAACAGACGACCTGACAAAGCTGCACGTATTTGGCACGTGGCACAAGATTCCCAGGAAGAAGGTCACCTACGGAGACCCTGGCTTGTCCTACACTTACTCAGGGGTCACATTCCATCCGAAGCCGTGGATCCCGGTCCTGACCCGCATCCGGGAGCGCGTCACCTCGGAAACTGGGCACACCTTCAACTTTGTCCTCATCAACAGGTACAGCCCCTTGCCAGCTGCATCAAGCAACTTATCAATTGAAACAAAACAAAAAAAAAAAACCTTGTGCAGCATTTGGCCAGTTGCTGAGGAGTTGATTTGATTTAATTGGTAAATAATTAATTCTATTCTTATATTATTGGTAAATAATTAATGGCAGTAATTCACGGAGTTGTGTGCACAGGTACAAAGATGGCCTGGACCACATTGGGGAGCACCGGGACGACGAGAAGGAGCTGGTTCCCCGCAGCCCCATCGCTTCCGTGTCCTTCGGAGCCTGCCGGGATTTCGTGTTCCGGCACCGGGATCAGCGGAGGAAGGGAGGAATGCCCGGCACGGGGAGGATCACCCTGCAGCTGGCCCACGGCAGCCTGCTCCTCATGAAGCACCCCACCAACCTGCACTGGTACCACAGCCTGCCCCCACGCAGGAGGGTGCTGGCCCCCAGGGTCAACCTCACCTTCAGGAAAATCCTGCCCGGGGCCCAGCAGGGAAACGTTCAGCAATCGGGGCCTTTGGGCTCTGAAAAGTGAAGCTTTAATTCCTGATGGAACTGTGGAGTGCCCGGTGGTGATCCAAGGGACTGGAGGAGCAAATGGAAACAAGAGGTTTGGTAACTTTGCTGATAAAACCTGTGATGGCTTCAATGGCAAGAAGGTTTTTTTTTCCCCCCCGAAAACATTGCTCTGGTCCTGCTGATCCTCATCTTTGGTGATGGATACCCTCGTTTGACTCAGGAGGAAGTTTGTTCTCAGCTGATGTTAATCTAAGCAGTGTTCCAAAGAGATGGAAATCCTCCATAGCCCGGGGGCAGCCGTTTATAAACATTCTGAGGCACAAGCTGTGATCGTTTAAAGCTGATCCTCTACAGGTGACACTTTCTGTCAATGAGCTCTAGTTTGCTTGGGATTTTTAATTAAAATAAAGCACAAATGAGCCTGACATGGAGAAGGGGAGTGCTGAGGTGTGAGGACAGGGGGTGCAGCGTGGCTGGATGAGTGTTTGAGTCTCTGTGACTCCTGTCTGCTTGAATTCCTCTGCTGCTCCACCTCCTCTGCTCCTGGGGGAGGCTGCCCTAGCAGCAGGAAGCACAAGATTTTTCCTTCCTGAGGAAGGAAAAGGTACAAAAACCCGGCAGTAAAACTCTTTGGGGGAAGAACTGGGTTGGGCCATTTCCATGGACAGCCCAGTGTGGAAGGCTGTCACTCTGAGAGCGTATTTTCCTAAATAATTATCCCTAGGGATCCCATCCTGACCACCTGAAAGCCATCACCTTCCACGCTCACAGGGAATCCTGCTGAAGTGAGGGAATTCTGTCCAGACACCACGAGATCTTGAGGCATCAAGGAATGGTAAGTTCAGAGTGGGAATGGGAACCAAATCCTGTATAACCTGGCCACAGCCACTGGAATTAGCGGTGGGCTCTGGCCTTCAGTGGTGACTCCATTATTCCTATGGAATTAGGGCGATTTGGAGTTGGTCCTTCCCACCCTCTGCCACTCTGAGATGCCCTGTGGTGCACGAAGAGCTCCTGCAGAAAATCCTTCTTATCCAGGGCTTGTGAAGTGTTGTTTCTACCCCTCTGGCTCCCAGCTTGGTGTTTGTTTCAAGACATTCCCACACTGATTTTTCTAACAAGTTTGTTCTTTTATTGCTACTGTACAGTTACAAAAATACCCTGAAGTGAAAAAAAGCAACTTCCAACAGCAGTGCAGTGCTTGGACTGGAACAGACATTTTTTTTTTAAATTAACACACAAAATAAGACGAGAATACTCCAAACACAAGAGATGTCATCTTGGAGCTCTTAATTCTTTACAATTTATTAATCTCCACCACGGCAGCTTGGGAGGGACGAGTAACAGCGTGTGAGCCTTGTGCCTGCACGGAGCCCTGGGATCTCCAGAGGAGAGGCTTGGCTGGAAAACAGAGCCCAGTGACCTCCAAAGGGGAGGACGAGCTCCCAAACCCCTGCACAGATCCGATGCTCACGGGGTCCTAGCGCGGCTCAGGACCAGGACTGAGGTGCTGGTCTTTGCTCCATTCCTCACCTGAGGGTTAAGCCGAGCCCCATCCACTCCTCCCCACCAGGGAAAGCTGGAACAAAGGCTCAACCCTCCCCTTGATAGCCCTTGAGGGAGATCCAGAGCCAATCCACAGCCCAGGGAAACAGCTCCTGGCAAAGGATAATCTGCTGGCTGTGCAGGAAGAGGTGACTTTCTGTCCCTGTCCCAGCTGCCGGATTCCTGACAGTCCAGAGTGGGCGTGTCCTCTGCCCCACCTCCAGCACAACCCAGCCAAGGGGCTGAGCTCCCAAATGTAGGAACAACCTCCAAAGAGAGCGTTGAGCACGGATAATGCAGGACACCCACTGCTGGCACTGGGAATGGTTTCAGTCCTGAGCTACAGGGCCAGATGTGCTGGAGGGAGATGTCTGGGTGATGGTTTTAGATGACCCCCAGTGCTCCCAGTAGGGAGGGCTGGCTCCTCCTCCAGCTCTGTCAGATCTCCCTTCAGTGGCCACAGCGATTTCTTGGCATTTTGCATCCTTCAAGATTTTTTTATTTGTTTGTTTTTCTTGGTTTTCTATAACTTAAAACAGGTTAAAACCAACTGTGCAGCACAGCCGGGAACCAGGACCCAGTCCAGCAGTGGATTTCTCAATATTTATGTACTCTGAGCATTACCTGGAGCAGGAAATGCGCTCCAGACTCTGGAATGATGAGTTGTGTAAATAATTTTGCATATCCACCCATTTTACCACTCCTGCTTTGGCTGGTTTGGAGCCTCTCCTGAGGAAGTGTGAACACCCCCGAGCTTTGGGCAGCACTATGAATTCATGAGGTACAAAGTTGCCCTAAAAAAAAAACTATTTAAGACAGTTTTTATTTGAAAACTTCACACTGAAAAAAAGCTTGTCTGATGAGGGATTTTTTTCCTCCAAGCTTACAAGGGCAGAAAAGAGCTAAAAACAACCTATATATCTTATTTCTGGTCATTTAAATGCAGGTTTTTAAAGGAGGATTTTTGCTGCTTCTCCCTCTGCGCTTGGTTTGGGATCTTTTTTTTATTTTACTTTTTTTGCACATCAAACCATCCAGAGCAGCAGAATTCCCCTTATTTCTATTTACAGGGCAGCCTGGAGCTGCTGCAGTGACACCAGGATTCCCAGATTTCTTCATGAGACCAGTAAGTGCCCACCAGTCCTGGCCCTGTTGTTCATATTCCATCTCACGAGGCCAGGAGCTGCTCTACAGCTCAGGAGCGTGGATCAAAATGCTGGGAATGGCAGATTCCAGCAATAAAACGGGAAGGGCAAGTCTAGAACAGTTACAGCAGCTTGGAAATCACAGCATTAAAAGTTGTAGTTGATGCTACAAAACAATTGTATTCAACAGTGCTGAAGGAAAGGACAATACTGAGCACTAGCAAACACTTCAGGTGCTGATTCCAGCTATATTCCAAAGGTATGGAGCAATAAATTAAGGTTTCAGCTCTAAATAGATACAAAATTACCTCCTGGATAAAGCAAACTGCATTTTAAATCAGGAGAAGGACTTTATAAAGAACTAAAGGAGTAGGGAGATCACGTGAACAGGGAAATCTTTTGGATGGTGGCTGGCTGTGGAGGAGATGCCTTTACTCGCAGGTTGATTAGCTGGGATCTCGGGAGAAATGTGATTCCATGGGTTCATCCCATGGTTGTGAGGCATTCCCAGGACACAGTGGATGTGCAGAGGGCTGGGGCAGTGGCAATGCAGCTGTTCAGGGAAGCTCAAGGCACTTTGTGTCTTAAATCATTGCCAACAGCAGCTTCCCATCGCCCCCTCCCAGGGCTCCCCACTGGGAAACACTGGGAATTGAGCCTTGGCAGACAGAGGTTTCTCAACACTCACTGCGGGCTGCATGATGTCGGAACAGCTCCGGGAATTTTGGTACAAAACACAATTCCCAGCCATTGCCACGGGGAAGGGAACGTGGAGGGGCTGTGGGTGCACAAGAGAGAGGTGCCAGGAAAGGGATTGGGGGATCCCCGGGGAGGGATTGGGGAAGGGAGGGGCTCTTCAACAGCAGCTGGACACCAACCCCTTCCAGGGCTCCCCCTGCAGTGAAATGTGTGGGATAAAGCATCTCCCTGGGAAAAGTGCCGTGTCAGGACGTGGAACAGAGCCTCGGAAAAACGCTTCTCAACACACACCAATGCTGGAACAGCGGGATTTGGGTCCAAAACACAACTCCCAGCCACTGCCACGGGGAAGGGAGCCTGGAGCGGGGTTTGCATAACGGAGAGGCGCGATCCGAGGGCTCGGGCTGCTCCCGGCGCTCCCGGCTCAGGGCTGGGCCGGGCTCTGGGGCTGGGCCCGGCCGTGCACGCGCTCGTAGAACAGCAGGTAGGCGCTGGCAGCCAGCACCTCGTGCAGGCTGGCCCTGCGCACGGATTCGTCCGAGATCCAGAGCCACTGGCTGCTCCGGGCGCCCGGCGCGCGCCGGAAGGTGACGAAGTGTCCCGAGTGCATGTCCCCGTGGTGCACCACCACGGCCATCAGGCGGTACAGGTACAGCGGGGCCCTGCGGGGACAGGGGTCAGCCTGGGGCGCACGAACACACTGGGAACAGCCACAATTCCTCCCTGGAGCGAGGGTGGGGCTCCCTGAGGGGAATTGTGGCGGAGGGTGTGGGTGCTCCATCTGTGGGATGTTTAAGGTTGGAGCAACCTGGGTGAGTGCGAGGTGTCCCTGCCCATGAGAGGAGGAATGAGATGAGCTTTAAGCTCTTTTCCAACCCAAACCATTCTGGGATTCTGTAATTCAAACTTGCTCCTCCATCCCTGGAAGTACTTGAGGACAGGCTGGACGGGGTTTGGAAAAACCTGGGATAGTGGAAGATGTCCCTGTCCACGGCAGGGGGTGGCACTGGACAGTCTCTTAAGTGCCCTTTCAACCCAAAATTCCAATTCTATGGAAAAGGATCATCAGCAGAAGCCCCAAGGGCTTTCTACCAAGCGGAATCATGGCAGGTGCAACTGAAATCAAAAATGCCTGAGGAAAAAAATCTACGGATATCTAACAACCATTTTAAAATGAAGGGAAAGAAGGGACAGAGGAAACCAGCACCGGTGAGATTATGGCTGTTCAGAAGGATTTACTGCACCACGAAGCAGAGGAAGGAGATTTTTAGTTTTGCTTTGTAACTTGCTCTACTCCCTTTCCCAGCACTAAAAAATCACCCGTGAGGTGAGCGCAGGAGCTGGGACAAAGGTTTCATTCTGTGCCTGGGCAGCCTCAGGACAAGGACAGAAGAAGAAAGGGACACACAACTTGCAGGACAGAAATGAAGAGACAGGGTACAAATCTCTGACTTACCTGCACTCAGTGAATGCAGCAAGTGGAAAAGTTCCTGGGGACATTAAAAACGAGGAGGAGGAGGAGGAGGAAGAGGAGGAGGAGGCACCATTCATGAAGCGAGGTTTGGTACCAGGTGGTTGTTCTGCATCTGCCAGAGGAAGGAGAAATTCAGGGATTTAACTTCAATGCTGCTGTTAAGAACATCAGCCCTGCCCCTGCAGTGCCTTTCATCATGGGATATGAAGGTATTTTATTGATTTTAATTCATTACACAGATCCAGAGGATTGTAATATCCAACGCCAACGGATGTCGTACCCAAATTGGTTTTACATGACAAATATGAAAATTCCCACGTGTCCAAAATCCCAACTAAAGGGAGTACTGAGCTGCCTAAGGACAGACCCGCATCTTCCAACTGTTTTTCAAGAACTCACCATCCCCAGCATTCCTTCTCTGCTTGTCCTGAAGCCTTGGAAGAGATCCCTAACAAGAAAAACCATGGGACATCCCAAGTTCTACACCCCTTTGGACATAAAATACGTGAATTCCATGCTATGTTTTGTAATTATCTTCTTTTTTTATATTTAGTAGGATCCAAACTTAATTATCCAAACAGAACTGTAAATTTGGGAATGGGAAAGGGATTTCTGTCCTCTTTGCAGAGCCCCACAAGATGGTGCTTGTGGGTTAATTCTGCAGAGAATTAATTTGAATTAATTTGATCCCTGAAATGGACAAAGAGCTGATCTATTTTATTGACAAAGGAGGTACCTGAAGGTTTCCCTGCTCTCCCATCCTTTGTTCCAGGCGTGGCCTCCTCGGAGTTTTTCCGGCTGAGCTGGTCCTGGCTGGATTTGGGACCAGGAACCCGATATTTGTAGATGTCCATGACCAGGAACTCATTGAACTGGACGTGTTCGTGCCTCTTCAGGGGGGTGCCCTGGTTTGACCAGCTCAGCCTTTGCAGGTGGATGCACAAACACTGGGGCAGCTTCAGGAACGTTCCACGGGAAGGGAGAATCCAAATTTTTAATGGAAAGAAACAGGTGGTAAGGCCAGGGAATAAGGAAATGCATTTCCCTGCACCCTGAGCTCTGTGTGAGCTCAGTGGCAGCAATGTCCCTAAAACATGACAATAACTCTTGTGAGATTCCTGCTGTTTCCTAATTCCCAATAATTAATGGCTTTTGCACGGGGGAAAAAAAAAAAACAAAAAGCTCATCAAGAGCTGAAATTCAAAATCATTGCTGTAGCAAGAAGTACATTATTATTATTATTATTAATTATTATTATTGGCATGTGAGGCTCCTAATTCCACACCAGTGCCCTGCTGGCCTCTGCATGACAGGACGACAGAGCAAAAAATGAGTTTTCTCATAGAGATCACACCTGAAGTTTATTCACCAGCTGTATTCAGAATCATTTAATTTCTCTGAAATGCGGAATTGCTCAAGATGCTGCAAACCCTGCAAATAGAAATCAATTTGCTCACCAAAGAATTAATGTAAAATCTAAGACGTGCCGCTGATCCAAACTCACATTTCAGTGGTTTGCTAAAAAACAGCAGAATATTCACATCCTTTAAGTGTTTAATGTTTGATGTTTTGCTGAGTTGAGGCCTTAGCGCCTACAAGTATCTGCCAGATGAGTTTACTTTAAAAAGTGAAACATTTGTGGTAAAGCAAGAAGTTCCTGTGTGACAGGATTTAGGAGATTTGGAGGGGTTTCTTCGCCTCACCTTTCCTAACTTTAATTGCTTGACAAATGTTGTTCTCTGGTTTTCTATGCTCTGTCCATTCAGAATTCCTTCTGCCTGGATCTGGAATCAAAAGGGAAAAAAAAAAAAAAGTATGCTCAGTGCATTAATTTCACCTAGGAACGCTCTTCAGAATTCCTGGCCTATCCTAAAGGACCGGAATTCCAAACCAAAACCAAGCAGAAATGAGCATTTACAGAACAAACCCCACCTCCAGGTTTATGTGCGCTCATTTGCCTTTTTTGTTGGATTTTCACGCGTTTTTTGAGCAAAAAAATTATCTCAAGTATTCTCTAAGTCACACCTGGTAACTCCAGAATAAAGTATTTGCAGATTTTGTAACAGCGGTAGTAAATAACGCCTCAAAAATTCTCTGAGAGAAGAACTCCTTGTTCAAGTATCTGAAATCCCAGAGGCTTTCCCCAAGTTGTGAAGAAAAATGGAGTTGGAAAGTGAAGCCAGGATTGTGTCAGCAGGCTGAAAACTGAGCTGGGAGGTGACAGGAATTGAAGTGACAGGAATTGAAGTGACAGGAATTGAAGTGACCTACTTTGGTGCAGTTGTCACACACAACATCCTTCACAGACTCCGAGGAGATGAAGTGATGGAGGCAATGGTCCAGTGTCATGGGACGACCCTGAGGGTCGAGAAAAGGCAGAATTAGTTGCAGGCATTTTAGGGTCCATTCCAATGGACTTTGGGAAAAGATTTTTAATAATTTCTTCCACAGAAAAACTACAGAACTGCAGATTTATTTCTTGACAGAACTGACTAAATGGCTTTGGGTGATAATGTGACTGTGGGGATTCTCCCTTAGCCTGGGATTAAACATGGAAAACTTTGCAGCCTGTTGGTAATAACAGCTGTGACTGCCTGTACGAGTCCTCCAGTGGGGTTTAAACCACAGATTCCTGCCCTGCTCCCATTTCTCTCGAGTTCCAGCACTTCAGGGATCGGTTTCTGCTCTCTGACCCTTTCCATAGGAGAAACGCATTTTTTAATTGAATTTAGGCCTCATTCCTGCCCTTCCTCATATCCTGCCCTGCCAAGGATGAAGGGTGCAATCTTCAATGATGGGCTAAACCAAAACACAAAGAGCAGATGGTGTCTCCAAATCCCAATCCTGGCTGTCCAGGAGGGCACTCTGCAACAGGAATCACAATTCCCACGAGTACAAGTAGCTGTGGAAAGGAGTCACAACCAGACATGAAGTAAGAAACTCTTACAGTCCAAAAATACCCTGCAAATGTTGTCCCCAAAACCTCCAATGTTTTGTCATTTGAGGTTTTTCAGAGCCAGAAAAAAAAAAATGGAAGCAATTCCCAGTTGAAATCACTCAATGGAAAAAGCCTGGATGGGGTAAGGTGTGACCTGCCAGGGGAAAAGCAGCTGAAGGTCACCTTCCCGAGGCTGGGAAGCAGCCCCTGGGACATGACCTGGGCTCTTCAAATTCCACAGAAAAGAGCAAATCCTCCACCAGGAGAAACAGAAAACTCCGGGGGTGCCGCCAAGTCGTGTTTGTTGGACTCTCTGGTACCTTGCACCAGCCACGAGTGAGAAGATCCCGGAGCAGCGCAGGATTATGAAAGAGCAAGGAAATAAACGCCTGAAGTAGCTCTGAATGTCCTCTGCACCTGGGAAAGGCCCTGGGAAGAACAGCCAAGGCGCCAGGCAGCCTGGCTGGATCAGGGAGTGGTGGGATACGTACCCACACAGCTGCTGGAATGCTCAGGGAGAGGCTGTCGAAGGTGTCGAACCTCACAGGGCTCTGCAAGAGAACATTCCAGAGCCAAAGTTTGTGTCAGTCCCCAAAAAATCCAACCAAGCTCTCCCAGGATAAACCTATGCCCTGTGCTGTCCACAATTCCCTGGTGGAACAGGATCCAAACTCCCCAGTTTCCCAAGCACAGTGCCAGGGAACACCAGGAATGTTCTGCTCGGCCTCCTCCTGCTCACTCCAATTTGTTTGCAAGGTTTTGGGCAGTAAAATACAAGTGTTCTCTTGGTTCGATCTACACATGAGGTTTATTTTCTGTATTTCTTTCCTTTATCCAGGTTATCTTCATCTCCTCACTTGGGATAACTGGACTTAAAGTGCCTTTGCATTCTTAATGTGCCGAATGAGCAGTGAGTGGATTTTCAGGTTACATTATTAAGTAATTGTTAATTCAAAAACAGACTAAAACACACATTATTCTGTTTGATGAGGCAGCTGCTACCCCTCACAAAGTGCAACCACACTGAATTTTTTCCAGCCTGTTTAGTGTCGAATCCTTGTTCCTCACCAACACCGCAACCGACACCGGGAAAATGAGCAGCCTCGAGCCGTGATTCCTACAAAGCTTTGGAGGTTGATCCATGCCAGAAACCAGGGATGATGGTCCCAGGACGGACTCTTGAGTGTGGGAATATCCCTCTTCCCGTTACACGGACATTAAATAATAATAATACATTATCTATTTCCAGCTGGTTTCATACCTGGTGCTCACAGTGCTTGCAAACCATGTTGCTGGTCAGCCTTCCATGGAACGGGTGCTGAGATTTCCAGTGGCCGGACACAGCGGGAAGAGATCCTGCAGCACAAAGGTGGAATCGTCCTTTAATCTTCCGCACGTCCACATTCATCACTCCCACCCCACACTTTTGCCCCTGCAGGAACAAAATTAACGGCTCTAAAGCTCACTCTGTCCCACTGATTCATAATGAAATGGGCGGTGTGATTACATTTTTTCATTCTATTTCATTCATTCATTTTTCATTCATTTTTCATTCTATTCAGTGCGAAGATCAGTTAATATTATCCAAAATAACTACACTATGAATATTCAGAATATCCAGAGTGGATAAAATCCTACCTCTTGTTCTGCAGCTTATTTGCTTTTGGGTTATTTCTGGTTGCTACAGAGGGAGATAAAAACATTTCATTAACCCTACCTCAGCAACATAGAAAATATTTAGAAATTTAATACATTAAGTATTAAATGTGTTCCTGTTTCATCCCTAATTGGCTTTTCTGGCATTAGAAAAACTGTGGGAATCTCAGTGGCTCTTCGTATTTGAAGAACAAGAAAAGCTGGTACAAAACAAATTTATAATCGACAGTTGCTTATAAAAGAAATCATTAATTGATCTGCAGAATTGTCTGCCTCAGAGCACTAAAATAGGAGATTTTAGACATTTTTTTGGTCTATATTTTAGGCAAAACCATGTATTTTCCATCTGCATCAAGATTATCACCAAGCTGGAGGATAAGATCAACTTCACCTCCATAAAACTCTTCTGGAAATGCCCATTTTGCAGTTTTCAACCCTTTTTCATGGGTCAGCTCCAGATCAGAGCAACTGCTTGGAGGGACTCCTGCCCAGTGCTAATTTAAATCCCTACATTCCATGGATTGAGGGAGGCAGAAACCCTCAGGAAAGCAGGATCACTGGAAATTCAAAGCCATTTTCTTTGGAAAACCTGGGAATTCTTTAAATTGCCTGACTTGTCAATGAGTTCCTACCAAAGGACTAAAGGACAGCTTTGGGAACAGAATAAAAATATCCCCAACAGTCGCTTTCGACTTGGGAATCTGGGCAGATTCCAGGAATTTCTGCTAAGGAAATAAGTGGGATCACCTCCAGGGAATGCACATCAAACAGATGGGTCACACGGGGCTGCCGATCCCGTTCGTCCTCCAGGGAAGAGGTCAGGACGTGGAACAGCTCATGGGCATCCTGGGAAATGGAGTCAGAACCAAGAGACATCAAAACACTCTCCAGGAGGGCTGGAATCCCCCAGGAAATCAAGGAAAAATTACAGCTCAGAGCCCACTTTTATATTTATATTTATATTTATATTTATATTTATATTTATATTTATATTTATATTTATATTTATATTTATATTTATATTTTCTATTATTTTCCTATTTCTATAACATAAATACATACTAAATATAAACAATAATAAACCATAAAATACACGAATCTATTAAATATAGGTGTTATGATTATATAATATTTGCATTAATATCTAATCTATTTTGTTGTGCCAAAAAGCTTCACAGCAGCACAAGGTACTAAAGACATTCTGGGCCATATAAACTCAGAAGGGACTAAAACACTTGGGAGGAAAAAAAATACCCCAAAATGAATTCCCAAATCCATGTTTTCCTCAATCTCGAGAGAAGAATGATTGAAATCTATCCTTGGAAATACAGAATCTATTTTAGGAGTGGGATAATTGATGGAGTGCAATGGCCAGCTGCACTCAGGGGCTGGAAATACTGACAAGAATTCCAAATAATTAGGATTATGGACAAGATTGGCAATCCTGGATGTTACATGTGAGAAAACTGGGAAATGTTAGTGGAGTCCATCCCTGGAAGCAGAGGATAGATCCATGATCCAGAGTGAAGTCAGGGCTGGATCTCTCTTCTGGTTTAATATTCCTGGCCCTGTTGCTCCAAGCCTGAAGGTAATGACAAGGTTTGGAATTCCCTGAGGAATGTCCCAGCAAACTGAAAGCCCCATTCACAACACGTGGTTGTTTTCCATCAGTTTTTTTTTTTGGAGGCAGGATTCAGATCTGACAGCTCTAGGGATCTGGGTGATCCCTGTCCGAGGGGTTACAGCGGGGATTTTCCCAGATTCCTGCAATCACCTGCTCTTCAAAGGAGGAGATCTGCCACCTGTTCACCCTCAGCACTTCCAGCAGGCAGCTGGCATCCAGGACATCGTCCTCGGGCACCTCCTGGCAGGATAAAGCTGGAAAAGGGGATGGAGAACTGTCAGGAGGAGCCATAAATGGGGAAAAATTGGTGTTTTACAGGGTTAAAGCCCCACCACCCTCAAACCACTTCAGCAGGAACATCCCAAAACAAAACTTCCAAGGGATTTCCTTTAAAAACAACCCTGTGAGGGGAGCCAGGGAGAGCCAGTGGATCACTTGAGGGTGCCAGAGATTAATTCAGCCCAGGGACAAATCTGAAATGAGTCACCTCAAGCTTAAAAACCTCAATATTTTTATCCAAAACCCTGCAAAGCGTGACTGAATAGTCCAGATTTTTGGGGAAAAAAATGCTTAAATTATTTGCTAAGGTTTCTTTTTTCCCCCCTGTGGAATTCTAGATTGAATTCTGTGGAATTCAAGCCTTCTGTGAAAGGTTGTTGAGCTTGGCCAAGGGGTTGAAAATTACAGAGGGAAATAAAATAGGGAATACGAACCACACGAGCTTGTTTCTCTGGGAAAAGAGGCTAAAAAGGAAAACGTTTCTCCTAAAACAGCTTATCCTTGGTTTGCCACAACAGGAGAATGTTTCAGTACCTCTCAGGAGCTGCAGCAAAGTGATTGACAGGTATTGATGTTCCTGGGATTTGTCCTGCTCTGCCCTGTATTGTGCTGTGAATTCCTCCAGCCACTTGATGAAGGAGGGGCAGGAGGACAAGCCCTGGAGCAGGGAATTCATGAAACACGTGTTGCCCAGGTTCAGGAGGCCTGGGACAAGCCCTGCAAAGAGAATTGCATGAGTTGACACAGGGAGTCCAGGGAAAACATGTCATTTTTCAGTAAGAATACTGTGTTAGGTGCTATGATTACATGAAAATTGAGTTCTTTTAGTTTATTTGGTATTTCATAGAATCCCAGAATGGTTTGGGTTGGAAGGGAATTTGGAGATCATCCCATTCCATCCCCGGCCATGAGCAGGAACACCTTCCACTATCCCAGGTTGCTCCAAGCCCCATCCAACCCGGCCTTGGACACTTCCAGGGATGGGGCAGCCACAGAGAAGCTGCGCCAGGGCCTCCCAGGGAAGAATTCCTTCCCAAACTCCCACCCAACCCTGCCCTCTGGCAGTGGGAAATAGCAATAGGTGCTTTCCCAGCGCTGAGGCCAGCTGGAAAAACGGGATAACGCACGTCCCGGGGCCGTTCCCGGTGCTGGCGGCCCCAGCCCTCCCGGTACCTCTCCGGCGCCGTTTCCTGCCGGTGATGGGGCCCCACAGGACGTAAATCCCGGCCGCCAGCGCCGCCGCCGCGCCCCCCAGCACCCCCCAGTTCCGCATCGCTCGGTGCCTGCAACGGGAAAACCGGGAACCGGTTCCGGACCTGCGGCAACCGGGAGATCCCGCCGCTCCCCGGCCTTCCCGGGGGAAGGGGAGGGCAAAGGGAAAGAGAGAAGGGAATGGGAAAAGGGGGAACGGGGAGAAGGGAAGGGGGGAAATGGAGCAGGAAATAGGCAAAGGGAAAAGGGAAGGGAACAAGATAAGGGGGAAAGGGAAGAAGGAAAGGAAAAGGGAGAAGGGAAGGGGAAAAGGAAAGGAGGAAACGAAGATTGGAAGGGAAGAGGAGAAGGGAAGCGAAAAAGGCGAAGGAAGAAAGTGAGGGAAGAAGGGAAAGGAAAAAGGGAAAGGAAGAAAGGAAGCCCACGGCCGAGGGTTCGCCCCGACCAACCCGCAGCCCCCGCCCGCTCTCCTCTCAG
>VZRN01003163.1:124048-197840 GCA_013397935.1 Dasyornis broadbenti | reverse complement strand
AAAAAAAAAAAAAATCCCTGGAAGGAGCAATCCCTGTTTCTGTGCTTTCAGGGTGGTGAAGTTCCGCCGCACCGGGGAGAGCTCGAGGTCGGACGAGGATGGAATTTCGGGAGAGCACGAGGTGCAGATCGAGGGGGTGAGGACAGAGCTGGAGCCCGTGGAGCTGGGGGATGGAGCTGCAGTGCCCAAGGAATTCGCCAACCCCACGGATGGTGAGCAGGTTTTCCCACAAGGAGGAGGTTGTGGAGGAAGGTGGGGCCTCTTCATCCCAGTCAGGCTGGCTACAGGAGATCTGGAGAAGTTAAGGATCCCCAGATGAAAATAGTGACACAGGGGAATTGTTCTACACCTGAAAATCGAGACTGGATCAGCCCATTCCCTGTGGAATGCTCCATGTGTTCCCTTTGGCATCCCCAGTACTGGATACTCCTCCCAGGGAGTTGTGTATCCAGCTGCCACCCCCTGTTCCACACTGGAGATTGCTTGATTTCCATCTGGAAATATTTATATATTCGTTATATATATTTTTATTATTATATATATATAATATTTTTATTATTTATATATTTATTCTACTCAATATATTTATGTCCCTCCCTATTTCAAGGAGCTCGGTGCTCCTGGAGCAGCTGCACCCAGCTCTCCTTCAAGGCTGAGATGAATCTGCAGAATTCCTGTCCGTGCAGGAATGTCCATCCCAGCCTCTGCTTCCTGCCTGGAGGCATCACTGCTTGAGGAGAGATGAGAAATACTGGGTTTGTCTTAGCACAGGGTGATAATTTGGTATTAATCTCGTCTATGAGCTTCTCTGCTGGGCTTTATCCCTTGGATTTGGTTTGATTTCCTCCTGGTTTGTGTTTCTGTGAGGATCTCACAGCTCTGAGCCAAAGCTTTCCTGAGGAATGTCCTTTTCCAACTGCTGCAAGTGTTAGAACTGGGAGCCCTAAACTGATTTAAACAACTCTCTTATCAAAATGTGCCCTTCTTGGTCATTTCATTTTGCATTTGAGCAGAGGAATTTGAGACATCTCAGCACCTTCAGCTGGAACAAACTAAAGAGGTCGTGGCAGTGGGTGGAAAACAACCACCAGCATTTTTGATAGAAGCAGGGGAAAACAGCAAGTATCTGTGTTTTGGAGAAATTCTTGATTGAAATAATGACAGGTTGCACTGAAATCTTCCCTGCAGCTCCCGGCACTGCTGTGGGCTGGGGCAGAGCAGTTTCCCTCCAGAGAAAGCAGCATTTCAGTGGCTGGAGGAGTCACTCCCAGGAGGAGGAACATGGGCTGGATCTGTGGGTGCCACACTGATTTACCTCCACGTGATTAAAACATTCTGGAAATAATTAGAATTATTTTGGCTTTGGAAGAACACACAGATTTTCCTGAGTAGGAACTGTAAAAAATACTAAGCAGCTCTGTTGTTCATTCAAGATCTCAGCAGATTAACCAATTAATTACCAATTAAACCAGAAAATTCTCTCTCAAGTCCTGGCTTTTATAAACAAGGAACCCACTGGAGTCGTTTCCTTCCCAGATACTTTCATGGTGGAAGATGCGGTGGAAGCCATTGGATTTGGGAAGTTCCAGTGGAAGCTCTCTGTCATCACTGGATTAGCATGGGCAAGTAATTGGGATCAGGATCTGTTGCATGGTCATCCCTTAGAGAATCTCAGGAATTTCAAACACTGAGCACAGAGAGTCTCCAAACAGATAAATGTAAAATAAAGCAGGAATTTTACTGGAAATTCTAAAATAACAGCTGGACTCAGCCTTGTTGTGAGGGGTGATGAACAATGATGGATTTCTTTGTCTCTGAGTTTTTTTATAAGTCAGGGTTTGGGATCCTTTTGATTCTTCACCTCAAATTCGGTTTCAAATTAAAGAGGTTCCAGGCTACTCCTGCAGAACCTGGGGTTTCCCGCAGAGATTTTGCCACGTTCCTCCCATCAGCTGCAATCTCTGTTGTCTGCATCAGTCAGGATTGCGGAAATCTCAGTTTCAGAGGAGCAGCAACCCAGCACTTCCAGTTTTAACCCTGATATCAACAGCAAAAAGTCTTGGTTTCCATTTTTCTGCTCCTTCTGGAGCTCTCTTTTCCACCTCCTGGGGTGTATTTAAGGATCCTGATACCTGGAGCTGTATTTGCTGTCTTTAATCCATGTAAAAGGCTGGAATCTGCCATGGTTTAGATCCTAAATCAGCTGTGGAATTTGGTGAGCTGTCCACATCCAGGAATGTTTAAGAGAGACAGGGAATAAATTCCAAGGTATTAAACAGTTCTGACTGAATCTGTGGGTGAAGGGGCTGGAGGCTGGAATTTGCACTATGGAAGCGGCTGAGCCTGACTCACTGCCCAGCCAAACCTCCTCCAAATCTTTGGATCTGGCTGTTTGAATCCTCTCTGCCACAGTTATTAAATTACCCTGACCATCAAAAATGAGTTTAAACATTAAATGTTTTATTTCACCACAAGGCGGGAATGGCACGGAAATGTCACCAAGGCCTGTTATTGACTCCTAAATCCCCCTGATTCCCAGGCAGTTGTTGACTTCGCTTTCTCTTCCCTCTGCAGATGGCAGATGCCATGGAAATGATGATTTTAAGTATCCTTGCTCCTCAGCTGCACTGTGAGTGGCGCTTACCCAGCTGGCAGGTTGCATTGCTCACCTCGGTAGGAAAAATACCTGACAGCTCCTGTCTTCCCTGAGGTTTTTCCATCATTGTCATCCAGACATTTTGCTTTGTATCCCCAAAATTGAATCTCTTCGTGGCACTTGCAGATTGCCTTCAGCTTGGAAGTTTTTAGAAAAGATTTACGGGAGTTTTTTTTTTTTTTTTTTAGAGGTTGAGGTAACAAATTTCAGTGAGAACTGAGGGCATTTTGCAAGTTCCAGACTTGAAGTTTCATGTAATTTCCAGGAAAAGCTATGAATTCACTCAGATTCATCCTAAAATTCAAACAATTTGATTAATTAAAAAAAAAAAAAAAAAAAGCGGTAAATTTGATTATCTTGCTTGAAAATCTTTCTCACTCCCCACATTTCATCTCTCTGGGACACTAACAGACTGGGAGCCCTGAGAGAGAACAAACAGTTGTTTTTTGAGGTCGGACTCAATGATCTCAGTTGTCTTTTCCAGCCTAAATAATTCTGGGATTATCCAGTGATCTTTGCAAGCAGAGATCCTGTAACACCACCTCCAAGTACGGTGCTGTGACGTTGGAATCCTGCAATGCCCTTAGGGATACAAAAACAAATTTGGGAACCCTTCTCTCAGCTCAGGCCTCTGCTGAATGCAGGGACTTTATTCCCTGCATTTCTTTCTACTTTAACTTTTTATGCCCTTTGTTTGATTGTGTGAAACGGTCAAAATGCTCAGCAGATTGAAACGGTGTCCTTGGACCCCATAAAACTCCCAAGCCTGAATTCAGAGGGTCCTTCTTGCAGCTCAGCACAAGAATGTCACCTCTGGAAAAGGCTCAGGGTATTTTCTTCCACGCTCCAGACTTTTCTAAACTTTTCAGGTGTGATTTTTGTCTCCATTCAAACCCGGCTCCTGCCGAGGATGGTGGTGGGAGGCTGGAGGAGAGCTCTGTCCTGCAGATCTCAACCAACAGCTCCTCAGCTTTTGTTCAGGAGCATTTCCCTTGGAACTGCAGAGCTCTGAGTCCTCCAGGGCTGGACTCACGATGGGCACGACACCAGTGAGCCCAGTCCAGGCCAGACTGGGATTGTCTGGGTTGTCACTGATTTATTTTTTAATGCAGAGCTGACTTGAGGGGAGCCTTGCTGCTTCCCTGCTCCAACTCAGAGAAAACTGGATCATCTTTAAGGTCCTTTCCAACCCAAACCATTCTCTGACCTCCTGCTCTATTTCGGGCTGAAATGTTCTGGTTTCTCAAAGTTTCTGGGCTCTGTTTCTGGAAGTTTCTGTGCTTGTCACACTGGAATTTTCACTTGTTGTTAAGGGAAAGATTTTTTTTCTCTTGCTGTTTCACAGGTGGTGTTTGTGGGAATGATGTCCAGCTCCACGCTCTGGGGAAACATTTCAGACCAGTATGGGAGGAGAACAGTAAGTCTGCAGCTCCTGCTGCGATATATCCCCATATTTCTGCAGCGTGGGCATTTCAGTGCAACCGGTGCAGGTTCCCAGAGCAGCTGTGGCTGCCCCTGCATCCCTGGCAGTGTCCAAGGCCAGGCTGGACAGGGCTTGGAGCAACGTGGGAGAGTGGAAAGTGTCCCTGTCCATGGCAGGAGGTGGCACTGGATGAGTTTTAAGGCCCCTTCCATCCCAAATTATTCCATGATTCCGTGTTCACAAATGTCACAGTCCACCTGTACAAAGCAGCATTAAGCACATCCAGAACTGAGCCCCTATGAAACAGAAGGAATTTGAAGGTCTGTTTTACACTTTCGTTTGTGTTACAGTGATTTTTAACTCTTGCTGAACACAGGGCCTGAAGATCAGCGTGTTGTGGACTCTCTACTACGGGATCCTCAGTGGATTTGCTCCCATTTACAGCTGGATCCTGGTGCTGAGGGGCCTGGTGGGCTTTGGGATTGGAGGAGTGCCTCAGTCGTAAGTAAATATTCACAAATCCAAACCTCCTCATTTTTATTTCTTTCTTACGAAATTCTCATCTCAAATTGAAGCCTCGTTTCTGTTCATCCTCCCCAGTCCTTGGTCTCGTTGCAAGGCAGGTCAGGACCTAAACACCAGCATTTAGAGGCAGAGCTGAGCCCTGACTCTGATTGTGAAACCCCAGATTATTTTTCAATCAGAGCCTGAACTTCCCCACCTCACCCTGAGCTGGAGTTCCAAACCCACGCAGCCCAGGCCTGCAGCACTGGAAAGGCTGTGGTGGCTCAGAAGGCAAAGGCAGTGTCAGGATATTTCTCAATCACTGTGTGTGGTTCCTTTCACTGAAGAGAGGGATCCATAAATTTTCCACCTGCAATAAATAACCCTGCTCAAGGCTTTTAATTATAAATGTAAAGGGAAGAGTGCAGCCATTCTCTCTCTGTGTAGTCTTTTATCCTTATCCATAATTGATATTTCGCCTTCTGGAGGTGCTATTTCGGAGCAGGCAGAGTCTGACTTGGATTGATGGCTCACAGATTCCTCCCCAAGGCAAATCTTTTCCACTGCCACTCCCAGGTGAAAGATCCAGAGCTGCAGGTACAGCCCAGCCAGGGCCACTTGACTTGGCCACTTTCCATGGCTTCAGCAGAGGAAAAAAAGAGCCACTTACAGATCTCCAAGTGGATCCCATCCTCCCTGAGTCTGTTTCCCGTTCTAACTAAAACAGGGATTTATTTGACAGAAGGGCAAACATGGATGAAACAGGAAAAGTAGCTCCTTTCTAATACCCTTAAGGCTGTGTGATTTTGGAGGTGAGTGCCTGGATCTCCACGGAATGAATGTCTTTGTCATTTCTTCCTCTGGACTGGCTCCAACAATTCCATGTCCTTCTTTTGTTGGGGTCATTCTTCAGCTCTTGTTTTTCTCTGCACTACAGAGGGACCTGAGCTACGTTTCAGGATGTGATTTCAGTTCTTTAAATCACTGCTTGAATGAAATACTGTGTGAAACTTTATACTTTCCACGAACCGAGCCCTGGGCAGCTCCTCGGAGATCAATCCGCTCTTTCTGAAGTTAGCAGGAATTTTGTCCCAAACCTCAAAGGAAGCCTGAGGAGTTTGGTGGCAGGAACAGGCTGAGTCAGTGGCATGGAAACAGAACAGGAGCAAAGCAGCAAAGCCAAGCCTTCCCAGTTTGAAGGAGATGACAGAGCCTGGACTGGCTGCTGCCTGAAAAATCCTCGGGAAGTCCTCCTGGAGAAGCCATCACTCCTTGGCACAGGCATGAAACAAAGCCTCTGCAGAGCTCAGTGGTTGCTCTTTGAATCCCACAATAAAAGAATGCAAATTGTTTCATACCACTAACATGAAAGTATTCCCCATTTGGAGAATTGAACCCTGGCACAGGAGGCTGATGGGAATTCTCTGGAGCGGTTGTAAAGCCCTGAAGAAATGCTTTAGTCAGCAAGAGTTTGAGCTGGATTCTGATGGACCCCACTGAAAATACCTGATACAACGGTGCTCTGGCTCAGAGCAGGGCTGTGGAAACGCGTGCATCAAGATCTGCATTTAACTGACTGCTGTGGGGTCAAAAAACCACACAAAAAGAGCAAATTGTGTCCTCTCTTGCAATATTGAAGGGTTTGTTCTGGGGCAAAAGGGGAATCTGACCCAGTGTCACCGCCTGGCTGGCTCTGGGGGTAGGGACAGCTTTGAGTTACTGCTCTGGGTTTGGCAGTTTCATTAAAATGCAAAGGGGATGTTTGAACCTCTGTCTGGTGAGGCATTTCCCTCCCTGTGCTAACCTGACACCTTCCTCTCTGTTCCCTCTCTGCAGGGTAACTTTATACGCTGAATTCCTTCCCATGAAAGCCAGAGCAAAGTGCATTTTATTAATAGAGGTGAGTGGGTGCATTCTGATCCTTGAGGGACAACTCCTTCCATCCTCCTGCCTGCAAATCCCCTCAGAGCTGCAGCCAGACCTGGCCTGTCCACCTTGGTGTGGAGCTGAGTCACTCCTGAGCTCTGGTACCAGCCCAGCTCCAAAAGCAGCAGAAAGTTTTTCCTGTCGCACTCCACTCCTTGTGTTGAATTTGTCTTTTTTCCAAATGATTTTGCATCCAAGGCTGCAGAGTGACTGCTGTGAGCACAGAGGGGTAATTGGGTGTCTGTGATTTCCTGGTGAAATTCATCTCCAACCCAGTGATGGATTTGGAGAGCTGACAGCTCCACAAATTCAGGACTAAATTCAGCTCCACTTCTTCATCCAAATGTGCCCAAGTTGCCCAGGGCAGAATTTTGTCCTTGGAATATTTTACAGCAGGATTCACACCCCAGCATTTCTCTCTCCAGCCGTCCCTGGTGAGCACAACCTGCAATGCTCTACAGAGGAGGCCCTGGGAGCACTGGTATCCTCATTTTGTTGTTTTTTTCCCCCTTTTCCAGGTGTTCTGGGCCCTTGGGACTGTGTTTGAAGTGCTCCTGGCAGTGGTGGTGATGCCCACGCTCGGCTGGCGCTGGCTCCTCATCCTCTCTGCCCTCCCGCTCCTGCTCTTTGCTGGCCTGTGTTTTGTAGGTATTCCTTAAGGATTCACGTGCATTCCTGCAATCCCCGCTCCTCTACCCCATCCTGTGACCCTGCTGAAGGAAATCAGGACAGTTTGGAGCTCTCTGGTGGTGTCTTCTGTGAAATAACTGAAATAATGACCAAAAATTGCTGTTTCAACAGGGTGCTGGGAAAACCAGTCCAGGGAGAGCTGTGTTGATGTGACTGTGATTGCTGGAGGACAGTGGTGGGCTGGAATTTTGTGAAATCCAGCCCACCACCCCTCCAATTCAATGAATTTGTTTCAAAGCTCAGTGGAAACAATATTTTATCCGAAGCTGTTGCTATTTCCATAAATGATCTTTCGATTTTGTCACTTTTAGAATCAATTTCCACTCAAAAATCCTCCCAAATCAGGGACAGAATCTGCAGAGTGCAGGTCAGGTTCCAAAATAAGTCAAACCTGATCTTCAGTGATTTATTTTATATTTTATTCTTTATTAGGTTATATATTTGCCAATCATTCCATCTCCTCGTAGATAAATGTCCTTGTCAGGTGGTTTAGCAGCCCTTAATTTTCCTTAATTTTTCAGGAATGCCTCCAGTCACGAAGGTGCCCATGAGCTGGTTCTAAATTAAAAAGAGCTCAAACCCATAAATTTTGGAATGCCAAGAGCTTCTTGTTATCTGCCCTGGATGCTCTGACATTCCTACAGGGAAGAGGTAATGTAAAGAACCTGCAAAAATTCCCAACGTTTCTCAAGGATAAACCCAAAGAAATGGAAGGGAAAGAGTTCTGAGTTCGTGGAGAAGGTGGGGGGTTGCAGCTTTTAAAGCCTGATGAGATGATTCTTGGAATTCTTCAAGCTTAGTTCTGTAATCCCTTGTTCTGTGAGAGTCTGCTGGAGTCACTGAGCTCTCCCCCAAGGAAAATCCCATTTTTTTTTTTTTTTCCCCCCGGTTGTGACATCTTCCTGTGTGTGTGACCTGCTTTGCTCCCTCAGTGGCTGCCAGAAAGTGCCAGGTATGATGTGTTATCTGGGAACCAGGAGAAAGCTCTGGCCACTTTGAAGAGGATAGCCACGGAAAATGGAGCTCCAATGCCTTTGGGGAAGCTGGTGATTTCCAGACAGGTACGTGCAGGTCTCAGGCACCTCCCCAACAATCAGACTGGGGGGGATTTATAGGCAAACAATCAGTGCTCTGTTCAATTTTAATGTCTCAACTAGCCATAAAAAATGAGATTTGATCATTTAGGCCTCTTTCCCAGTAAGGAAGAGGTAATTTCTCGTCTGGAAGTGAAAAGCGGCTCTAAAATGGGCATTAATGTTATTTAACCTCATTGTTATTAAGGAAAATCAAACCTTGAGGTTGCTGAAGAGCTTCGGTCAGAATTCTCAGATCTGAACTCGTGAGACAAGATGGAATTTGACACTTTAGCCGTCCCTCATCATCCAACCTCTGCTTGTTCCCAACAGGAAGACCGAGGCAAAATGAGGGACCTTTTCACCCCCCATTTCCGCTGGACTACGTTGTTGCTCTGGTTTATTTGGTAAGAGAAAACCGAAAGGTTCAATGCCAGCACAGATCTGAACGGGTCTTATTGAAGGGATTTTACTCAAATACACCAAGTTCCTCCTCAGAAAAATACCAACCAAACAAAAAAATCCCAACCTGTATTGATTTGTAATTTATTAAACCACCCAATCACCCCCAATCAAATTGCCCTTTAATTTTCTGAATGCTGACAGAAAATAGCTTTGAGGTTGGACTTTGGATTCGTGTTGTTTCATTTAAGTTGGGCCAGCTGAAACTTCCTCTCTCATTTGCTTCCTTGCAGGTTTTCCAATGCTTTTTCGTATTATGGGTTAGTTTTATTAACTACAGAGCTCTTCCAAGCAGGAGATGTTTGCAGCAGTGAGTATTGATCCACCTTTTCCTTTTAAATATTAAAAAGAAAACTGCTGAATATCTTTTATTAGATCACCTTCTGCTGTTGGTTTGGAAAAGGAATGTGGCTGAGTTTGAAGTTTATTTTAAATATTTCCAGTGCAGAGAGGTCCTGCAGCGGTTTTGAGCCCAAAATGTAAAACAGCGAGACAACCTTCGAGGCAGACCTGTTACCTGTTCTTCTTGATTAAAAAAGTGATTGAAAAAATAAAAGTTTGCAGATTTGACAGGTCTAATTAGCTCTGAGAGGGAGAAACTGCTGCTGTGGAGCTCCTGGGTTCTCAAGATGGGAAAACCTGCTGAGAAGAAAGATAATGGTGGGAAATCAACCTCCTTTGTGTTGCAGAGGTTTTTTAGGGTAAAAAAATGGTGCTTTGACTGAGTTATGAAGAGGCTTGAACAGTTTGATTCCCCAGGGGAGGAATGATTGCATTCAGAACATTTGTAATTAGGGAAAAGTGCCTGAAAGTTGGGAAATTATAAAAGGAGGATGGGGAGTGTTGGAGCAGCCCCAGACCCCAGGTCTGAACAGCAGTGATGAGCTCTGAGAGCTCTGACTCAGGTTTGCCTCCCCAGAGGAGCATGCAGCCCTTAAAACGCCTTGTTTTTATAAGGACATGGGGGTTATTCAGAATTCTCAGAGTGTGGGAAGTGTTGGGATCCCAATTTATGTTGGGATAAACTGAATTATTGGGGTGAATTCTGTTCTGAGCCCTGGACTGGAAAATAATTCAGGCTGTACAGCTGATAAGGAGGTGGAAATTTCACTGTGTCTGCAGAGTTGAGACATCCTGTCACAGAAAACATCCCAAATGTTCAGTGTTTCCAGGTAAAACCACCAGGCATTGCTCTCCAATGCTCCTCTGACCCTGGATCCCATCCCAGCAGCACATCAGGCATTCAGAAGAGGAATATCAATTCAATCAAAGGGGCAGAATCACTTGAATTTCTATCCCTGAATGACTTTCCAGAAGTATTTTAAAGGGTGGTGGGTGCAGTGAATCCATGCCAGTCCTTTCGGTGCATCCCTTCCTAAGTTTCAGCAGGAAAAGTGGTAGAGACACAGCAGGAAAGTAAACAGGGAAGAATTTGCTTAAAATATATTAAATATTTGTGCTTTCTTTCCTCCCCAGTATCCAGCAGAAGGCAGGAAGTTAAAGCCAAGTGCAGCCTGACCTGTGAGTACCTGACAGAGGAAGATTACACCGACCTGCTCTGGACAACCCTGTCAGAATTCCCTGGTAAGGAGCAATGAGAAAGAAGCACCAGTTTTTCCCTGGAATGGCTCAGGGTGTGGGAATGGGCTCTGGCACCAGCAGTGGGACTGGGGATGTCTGGCCTGATGCTTCCCACAGCACTCAGAGCTCCTTGCTGTGGCTGTGGTTCCTCCCTCCAGAAAAAAATCGGTCATTGCTTGGGAATAGCCCCTCTGACCGTGGGGTCCAAGCCAGCAACACCTCAGGAGCAGGGAAACCAACTAAATCAAAGGGGCAGAAACACTGGAATTTCTATCCATAGGTGACTTTCTAGAGGTATTTTTAAAGGATGGTGGGTACAGTGAACCAATGGAGAGCTTGCTCCCTTAAATCACCGTGTCCAGCCTCAGTCCTGATCCTGTGGTTTTCAGGCAATTCCGGTGAATTTCCATGGACGGTCTGACACAGGGCGAGCACAGTAGTGTGAAATGGAGGTGATCTCCCAGTGTTAATCTGATTGAAACAGCACCAGAGACAGGGATCAGGTTATTTTCACTCTACTAGATCATAATTTCAGGGCCAAAAGCTCAAGGAGAAGGCATTTAATAAATGATAATTTGCAAGTATGACTGATAAATATGCACAGTCATTCCTAAGAGGAGCGTCCTGCCAAAAAGTCATTTTGGGAAGGATATCCAGGAAAAAAGAGTGTGTACCTTGGGGTGATGCTGTGGCTGAAAGGTTTGATCCTCACACACACTGAGGTGGGAGTGAGAAATATTGACAGGATGCCTGTGGATGTGGCACTGATGCTGGAATAATCCCCGCTCCTGCTGTGCATCAGCTTTCAAAAGGATCTGGGGAAAATTGCATTGGAGAGAAGACTTAACACTGTGAGATTTACTGATCTTGATTTATTTCCTGTCAAAAAGCAAGGGAGAAGTAATTTGGTGAAACATCTAAATGGAAAGAAAATACCACATTCTAAAGAGCCCTTAAATGCAGCAGGGAATAATGGCCAGAGGTTGAACAAAAGTTCTTCCAGTGAGCCATAAGCAGGTGTTTTCACATTCACATCAGTAATCCCTGGATGGGAGTGTGGGTTTGTGGATCTGGGAGCATGGAGCAGGACTCAGCAGCTGGGACACAGAATTCCTGTTTTCACATGACACCAGTAGCAATCTGTCCTGCAGCCCTGCCAGCAAGGGATTGGAAAGAGAGACCAAAATTTCAAATCTAAACCACCCAGGATGTGTAAAATCTGCTGCAGTCCCTCTCTGCTCCATTCCCAAGGGTCTCCTGGTCTCTTCCCACAGGTGTGTTGGTGACCCTGTGGATCATCGACCGCATCGGCCGCAAGAAAACCATGGCCCTGTCCTTCCTTGTCTTCTCCTTTTGCAGCCTCCTGCTCTTTCTCTGTGTTGGAAGGTGAGTCCAGCACAGGAAACAACTGGACTTTTGGATTCATCCATGTTCTGTCTTGGTTGTGGTGGGAGAACTGGGAGTGGTGGTTTGAAAAGCCATGGGATGGTTGTGCTCTGCTGGAGAAAGATTTAAGGCTGGGGTTTTGGTTTTCTCGCCAGCGTTTGGGAGGGAAGTGAACTGCAAGTGAAGCCAGCAGATTTTACTGAACATTCCCAAACTCTGCTCTCCTCTTTTCTTCTCACAGAAATGTTCTTACTGTGCTGCTCTTCATTGCAAGAGCTTTTATTTCAGGAGGATTTCAGGCTGCTTATGTTTACACTCCTGAGGTAAGGGGGTTGTTGTGGGGATGGGAATATTCAAGGGGAGTGAGAACAAGGTGGGAAAGTCATTTTGATGAGCTGTTCCCAATGGATCTCACCCCAGACTGGAGTTGTAGATCCCATTGTCATTGTCTAACAGAATGTGCTGTGGCACCGCTTCCTAATTCCCATTAGGAGTGGAGGGAGGAGAATTCCCACTGGCATTGATGGGATGATGTTTTCTCCGCAGGTTTATCCCACAGCCACTCGTGCTTTGGGCCTGGGAACGTGCAGTGGAATGGCCAGGGTGGGAGCCCTCATAACCCCGTTCATTGCACAGGTAAATCCCTGCTCCTCTGAGACTGGAGGCACAGCAAGCTTGGACTTGATGATCTTGGAGTTCTTTTCCAGCTTTAACAATTCCGTGATTCTATGAAGGTGATGGAGAACCTGCTTTATTTTCACTGTCCCAGGAGTTGCTCCAAGCCCTGTCCAACCTGGCCTTGGACTCTTCCAGGGATGGGGCAGCCACAGCTTCTCCGCACAACCTGTGCCAGGGCCTCAGCACCCTCACAGGGATGAATTCCTTCCTAAAATCCAGTCTAACCCTGCCCTCTGAGAGTTTAGAACCACTGTCCCTTGTCCTGGCACTATCTATAAAATGTCCCTCTCCCTCCTTTCCGGAAGCCACACTTCAAGTTAAACTTTTTTCCCAATACTACAATTAAAATTCTTATTTCTCTATCAATGTCCGTATTTCCATGCTGAGGTGCTGTTTTGCATTCCCTGCCTTTTTCCTGCAGGTGATGTTGGAATCTTCAGTTTATCTGACTCTGGTGGTTTACAGTGGCTGCTGCCTGCTGGCTGCCCTGGCCTCCTGCTTCCTGCCCATCGAGACCAAGGGCCGTGGCCTCCAGGAGTCCAGCCACAAGGAATGGGGCCAGGAGATGGTGGGCAGAGGATCTCATTCCCCAGGGGAATCGCAGGAATGATGGGACATGGGAACCTGCTGGAAGAATGAAGGATAGGAGCAAGATGTCTCACAAAACCTCCGAGCCTGAAGCATGGAAAGCTGACCACCGTCACTGCCAACGTCACGTGTCAAACTGCAGGAGTTTGGGGTTGAACCTCAGCAAATTGTGTTTCTGCTGCTCTTTGCTCACCCTCATTAAAACTTTCTGGATGGAGAGGCCTTTGATCCAGATATCCTTGGAAGTTTAGCAGGAGGGGTTTCTCTTCAGTCTGTCATGCTTGCATGGTCAGCTCTTCCGCTTAAAATGTCCCGTGCCAAGCAAATGCCAAGTGACTGCAGCCCAGCATAAGCTGTCATTAGAACACTGAGCTCTTGATGCCTAAAACCAGGAGGTTCATAATTATTGTGGCCCTGGCCTGGCACAGGGTGAATTCCATACCCTCCACTATGGATTCAATGCCTGCCTTGCACTTTTAGCCATCAAAACCACCACCAAAATGTGGTTCCGGCAAACCAATCCGGGCTTTCCAGCTGGGTTTTGTTCCTGGAGAGTTAACAGGCATGGATTGCTTGGAAACGGATTCCTGACTGTTTCTCCCATCCCAGGTGGGTATTTGGAGCAGGGAGGGTGGTATTTGCCGCAGAGCTGGGACCTCATAGCAGAAATGTAAATCACAGAGTCATTAAGGTTGGAAAAGACCTCAAAGCTCATCAAGTCCGATGTGTAAATCCTCATGGTTCAGAGCAGAATTGGATTTCTCTGGCATTGCCAGGGATCTTAAGCTCTCTGTCTGTTGCTGGGAGTGGGGAGGTTCTCACTGCTGTGGTTTTCTGCGTGGATCCAGGTGTGTCCCTGCTCCCTTTCCCTGGGCTCATCCTCACGGTGGGATAGCCCCAGCCGGAGTCGGAAGCGCTGCTGTTGGGATGGAGCCGCTCCCTGACAGCTGGGCAGGACTTTCCCTGCTGATTGTGCACTGACTGGTGACAAAGGAATGTAGCTGGAATAAATGAACAAAACCACGGGAAGAGCCCATCTGCAGTGACCTAGGATGAGGAACATCCCTCCTTCAGGTGTGGCTCCTCAAGGGGTGATGATCCTGCTCTCGTCAGGGAATGTAACGGAGCTCAGGTGAAGATAAGCCCGTCTGATTTGTCACAAACCTGTCACTGGGCACGAGTCAGGTGGCAGAGTCTGTGGGAATGTGTAAGGATCTGGCCTCATCCAGGTCTCAATGTACTTTCAGGATTCCAGCCCTTGGAACACACAACCAAAGGTGGGTGAGATGGACGTGGTGAGGCTGTGGAAGCAGCGGGGGTTTGTGGTCTGTCTGAGCAGGCGTCTCACCTGAACACAAGGAAATGTGCAACACATTTTTACAGCTGAATATTTTAAGCATTCTGGGAAGCAGGTCCTGTTCCTGGGGTCAGGAATAGGTCTCCAAGTCCGTGTTTGGTGCAGTACAAGCGAGCACTGTTGGGCTCGGCTGTCACTGAGGCTCACAGCTCTGAGGTCACCGCAATGCCCCACCAGGCTGTTTGTCGTGCCAGGCTGTTTGTTTGGAGACTGAGGGGAAAACAGGAGTGGATAATTCCTTAAAGAAACCCAAGAAGCTCAGGCTGATGGAAAAGGCCAAAGAGGTTGTTGATACTGTGTGTGGGGCTGTGTTCTGCTGAGGACAAAGTTTGCCAAGGCACCGTGCGTCCATCCAGTCCCACTGGAGGATGGTGACTCAGTGAAGGATTCCAGGAATGGTTGGTGGAAACGGGCAAGCTTGGCTTTTCCCAGCGACACGAAAATGAATTCAGCTCCCAGGGGATCCTTGGAATCAGCTGTGGGTGCTGGCACCGAACCTTCTGTCTGTTCCAGCTCTCTGTCTCCCCTGTCCCTGTGTCCTCACTCTCCAGCAAGCTCAAGCTCCAGTTGATCCCAGTAAACAGTCAGGGCTCTCATGGAACTCGCAGCAACCACAGCTCGTTTGTTCACCTCCTTCTGCCAGGCTGGAGTTGGGTCATTCTCCCTGAGGCAGCCTGGAGCAGAGCCAGAGGGAATTGTTTCACGGAATACCAGAATCCCAAAGTGATGTGGGCTGGGAGGGACCTTAAATCTCATCTAGTCCCACCCCCTGCCATGGGCAAGGACAGCTTCCACCATCCCAGGGTGCTCCAAGCCCCATCCAGCCTGGTCTTGGGCATTTCCAGAGGTGGGGAGTCCATAACCTCTCTGCTTTCCCTTGGATTGTGCTGGATATGGGATACAGCAGTGAGGAAGCAGATCCTGGATGGGTTTAATCAGATATTATCCCACATGTGTGGCCAGTGAGCTGGAAAACCTGCTGGGCTGGGATATCCTGAGGCTGGGAGGTGTGGGATTGGGATCTACCAGCGCTGGGTTTGCCTCTGCAGAGTTGTCCTGTTCGTTCCTCAGTGACAGCTCTGATGTTCCATCCTCTTCCTCCTGCTGGTGGAGACCCTCAGAGCCATTCCAGTCCTCCAGGTGCTCCCGCACCTCCCTCCTGGGGCTTGCCATGAGCTGTGTTTGCATCCCCAAACTCTGGAATTGAGCCTGGGTAGAGGCGACAGAGAATCCAAAGTGCAGGAAAGGCCTGGCCTGAAGGCACCCACCCCATGGCCCAGTTTGTTACTCAACGCTTGAGTTAAAAGTCTGCCTTCCCGGGGTTAATGTTCACATCTCACTTCATTTTTTAGGTGAATATTCAGCAGTTTTAAAGAATTGCATTCAATGGCCTTTAGAGAGTTTTAGGTGAAGTTTATCTGTTCATGCACACCTGGATCCTACAGATCAGCTACTTCCCAGGTAAAGATTTATAGGGAATGCAACATTTTCCATGCTGTTGAGTAGGTCAGATTTAACCTGTGACATTTACAGTGTTTAAAAAAAAAAAAAAAAAACAAAAAAAAACAAAAAATTGAAGACATTTTTGCTTTTCACTTTCTATGAATTCTGCACTAAAAATGTATTTAATGATAGAAATACCAAGACTGGTCCTGCTGGGTCTTTGATTTTGTTAAAGCTCGATCCAAAGCTCACTGAAATCTGGGAGAATCTCCCATGGATATCCATGGGCTTTGGATCAGCTGAATGCCATAGAGAGAGGTAGGAGCCCACCACAGCTGATCCCACCTGGCTGAATTCAGCAGGAGCCCCTTGGGCACTGGAGAAACGGCGCTGAAATTCAGGATTTGGCAGGAATTTGCATGTGATTAACAAGAGAAGGCCATTTTAGCTTGTTCACTGAGAACACCGGGGCTGACACACACACACAGTTATAAATCACCACCAATGGATTTTATCGATAGGGCAGCACCGTTTAGGCACAAAAGGAACTTCCAAAGATCCTTTTCCGCACTGAGTGTTTTTCACTGGTGAAGGAATTACTGCAACTGCTTCATTTCAAACTAGAAAGTGAGATCCTTTGGAATTCAAACAGAATTGTGGGATTCAGATTTGCCAAGTGTCCGAGATACCAACGTGCCAAGCCAGCGTGGGAACATAATTCTCCGAGTGTGCTTGGATGGAATGATTTGTTATTCCCAAATACTTGCCGAAAGAGCAGTGAATGTTTCCATGTCTGAATGTACAGTTTCTAAGCTGGATTTACATTTTAATGTTGAAAAACTTGGTGTATCTCAAGCTTGTTGTAAAATACTCCTCTGGTTCCTGTTCCCGACGCGGCATTGGAGAGTTAAAGTCCACATTAGATATTTTATGTTAAACAAATAAATAGTTTTTTCAGGAAGTACGTTTTTGGCTGTTCTGGGGGATGTTTAGGAGGGGTCACAACTTGCGGTGTTTTTTTTTTCTTTTTGTTTTGGTGTTCAGAGGTTTGAGATCCAGTTCGGGCTCAGTACTCTGCAGGTCTGACTCATTTTCTGTCTGTTTTGTGTATTTAGATGTAAAGAAAAGTCACAGGATTCCTGTTCCCATTGTAAGTAACCTCACTATAGCTTAAGATTGTGGATGTTCCATTCCTGGAACTGTTCCAGGCCAGCCTGGACGGGGTTTGGAGCAACCTGGGCTAGGGGAAGGTGTCTCTGCCCATGGCAGGTGTGTAGGGCTGGATGATCTTCAAGGTCCCTTCCAACCCAAACTATTTTAAGATTCTATGATTTTTTAAATTCTCTTCAATCTTTAATTGATTTTCATATTTAATTCAGTTCAGACACTAAACCCGAGCCAGTGTTGCCTCTTCCCTGGTTGTGTTGACATCAGGTGGCTCCACATGCATCTGGACTTTGGGGCAGGGAGGGTTCCTTTTACTAATTTACATTTTAATTTAAACTTTTCATTTCCCTATCATTTTTCTAAACCATAGTTAAGTGCCCAACCCTGTTTGCCTCTGCCCTGTCACTGTTACTCTTATTTTGATGTGCAGTAATTTACAGGCAGGTGGTGGTTCAAGGATGAGTCAAAATGACTAACGAGCTGCAAATCCTTCTCACGCTAATGCGGGGTGTTCTCATCCCAGAGTGCTTCCATCTCCCTTCTCCCAGCCTGGGATGCAGAGTCTTGTTCCTGGGAGTAGAAATAGTTGGGAACTAGAAGGATTTGTGTGGCTGAAGCGACGCTGGGGGGAATATTTTCTTATGTGATTACCTTTTGGCAACCTTAGGCATTTCTAAAGCTCATTCTCGGGATCGTGGAATATCCTGAGCTGGAAGGGACCCACAAGGATCATCCAGTCCAGCACCAGGCCCTGCACAGACACCCCCGCAATCCCACCCTGTGCATCCCTGAGAGCGCTGTCCAAACGCTCCTGGAGCTCTGGCAGGAGTTTTCCCAAATGCCAGAGCTGCTGTTTGCTCACTTCCCTGATACTTGATGTGCTTCCAGCTTTGTTCTGGGTCACAGGAGATCCTCGTGGAGAACCAGGAGTTCCTGAAATGTGCTGACACTGGACAGGGGAGATGGTGTTTTGCGTGTGTCAAAGGACACGCGGGAATTGTCCAGACCCCATTCCCTGACTCCCTGACCTCCCCCTGGCCTCAGGAGTGAACTTCAGTCCCTTGGTGGGGAAGTTGCCCAGAGAAGCTGTGGCTGCCCCTGGATCCCTGGAAGTGTCCAGGGCCAGGTTGGAGAGGGCTTGGAGCAACCTGGGATGGTGGGAGGTGTCCCTGCCCATGGCAGGGGTGGGTCTGGATGACCTTCAAGGTCCCTTCCCACCCAAACAGTTCCATGATTCTGTGATTTCTGTGAGTTCTTAATGCCCTGGGGGCTGTCAGCAACCACAGACCTTCACACGATGATGTTTCAGCTTCCCTGGTCTGCTCAGAATCTGGAGTGATGACTCCTACTCCTCCAGGGTGAACTGTTTAGGAAAAAGGTGTGTGGAGACATGGAATGCTGATCTCCTGGGACGTTTCTATGCAATCAGCATTTGAGGCCCTGCCCGTGCCATCACTAAGAGGAAAAAGCGTCACGCACGAGAGATTTGAATATTCCCTTTATTGTTCACGCAGATTAAATGGCGGCCTTTAGAAGACAGACAGAATTAACCAGCAAATAAAATCACAGATCAGCTCATTCCTGCTTGCCAAGAGGCCGTGTGAGATCCCAGGCTCCTGGAGGCTCTGAGCTCACAAGAATCAGCTGCTTGTTGCCAGGTGTGCAAGGGTTTCCTACATCCCTGTTTCTCCAGAGGAGTTTTCCCAAAAGCACCCATGTGGGGCTGGATTTACAGCAGAGATTGTGCTCCTGAATGTCTCGTATGTGGAATAAGTGAAATCAAGGGGGAGGTGGGATCACAGAGCTGGGATCACAGACCACTAGGTTCAGCGTTATTCAGCGGGGAATTTTCTCCAGCCCTTGTTTTCCTTTTCCCACCCTTTTCCTGATTTCACCCCCTGACTGCAACACCTTGGATGAGCTACCAGGGAAGCTGAAAATTCTTTGGACAGACTGGGCATGACAGTGGCTCCCAATTTCCTGTGTCCAGCTCTGTTTCCTCAGCCCAGCATGGAGGTGCCCTCCAGCATCCCCCATTCCCGAGGCGCGGCTGCAGCACGGCCCGGGCTGCTGAGCTATTCCTGGCACATGGAGTCATCGGGAGACAGGAGCCACATCACGGATGAGTGAGGAACAGTTGGCTTATCCACACAGGCGAGAGAGCCAGGCACTGTGCCGGCCTTTGGATTTGAGGCTTCCTGCCCATCCAGTGCCCTGTCTGGGATGGTTTGTAGAGCAGGAAAGACACAGGGCAAGGGAAAATCAGCCAGGCTGTGTGTTCAGAAGAGTGTGTGGGGTCCCCAGCAGCATCCCTGAACACCCCAAACAGTCCTGCCCCTCCTCTGGGAGGCACAACCCTTCCCAAGCCAGCCCCTCTCTCTGAGCTCTGTCCCACAGCTGGGAGGAACGGGAAGCTGAGGGGCCCCTGGGAGTTTTAGGGACAAGAAGAGCTATTTTCTTATGCTCTCTGCTATATATAGAGTCTGGCAAGTCCACAGGGCTGGAACAAGTTGCTTTTGTTGCTAAAACATCCTTTGGAAAGGCCATTTTAGGCAAGTGCTGCTGTCTGGTGCCAGCTACACAAACCAGGTGCTGCGGCCCGAGCCTTGTCCCGGCAGGAATGTGAGGAAAACCTTTGTAAGCCAGGCACAGGCTCCCACCGCTGTTGTTACTTCCCTGGGAGCCTCAGAGCTTCTTCCTACTAAGGAGCTTTTGCCTCCTGGGGGGGAGCCTGTAAATCTAATTACACGCTGGATGTTGGAGCAGCCAGCAGAGACCTCAGGTGTCCCCAGCTCCGTTTCAGACCTGTCCCCTGGTGCAGATGAACTGCAGGACGGTCCAGGGTTCAGCTGAACCCTGCCTGCCCTCTTTGCAGCCTGATCCCAGACTTGGTGCACTTTGCCACCGGTAATTAGTCCATATTTGAAAGCCTTTCCTCCAGGCAGGTTGTGGAGGGAGCGGAGCCGTCTGGAAAACGGCAGCAGCCTGGAGATGAGACTCTGTGACCCAGAGCTGGGGCAGGGTCGAGCAGCCCGTGTGTGTATCCCTGTGTGATTCCCATCGTTCTGCTGTGATCCCTAAGCTACTGTTGTCCCAAATTCCAGGGCAGCAGGTGCTCACAAGCGAGGCCCTGGCGGGCTGGCCAGCTGCCTCTTCTCCTGGAGGATGCTCCCGAAGAGCCGCGCGGCTGCCATGGCGCAGCCCCAATGGATGGTGATTCCGAAGCCGCCGTGGCCGTAGTTGTGAATCACCTGGGGGAGAACCACAGAATCCCAGGATGGGCTGGTGGAAAACCTCAGAGCCCATCTTCGTCCCACCCCCTGCCCAACCTCCTGCTAGCCCAGGTTGCTCCAAGCCCTGTCCAACCGATCCCTGAGCGCTTCCCGGGATGGGGCAGCCACAGCAATAATTTGTTTCAGTATCTCTGACATTTATCCCTGGGCTCAAAGACTCCCTCGCTGATGGTGGGGAGATGGAGTGAGGGACTGTCAGGGGACAGTGAGGGCTTGTTTAGCACACAATTAACACAGTCATTAATTACACTCAGGCCCCCGGGGTTGTGCAGGTACCTCTGCCTGGAGATTCCCGAGGCGGACGCTCTCCCGCTCCAGGCGGACTGAGGGCCGTGCTGGTCTCAGGCCGCTCCACTCCCCGACTATCTTCGCCTTCTGGAAGCAAAAGCACAACAGCCCTGCACAGCATTCCTTGGAATCACACCAGCCAAACCTCCCGGCACCAGGTGAACCCTGAGATGAGCAGGGACAGGGGGTCCCCTACCCTGCAGCAGCTCCAGGCAGAGCAGTTTGGGATCACAGCACCAGTCTGGAACTGAGGTAAATCCCTGTGCCAAAGCCCCAAGCCACCTTTCCTGCTAATCCAGGGAGTAACAGCAGCTCTGGCAGTGAACACAAACCGGTCTTACCCCGCACAGCCCTTCTCTAAAGGTGTGGGGACACCACAAGCAAAGGGCTGGAACCTCCCAAAGCTCTGGTTCTGTTTTTTACCAGCTATACCAGTAATTATTATCCCCACAAACCTTGTCTCAGTGCCAGCCCAGCCCTGCCTGTCCCTCAGCCAGGTGGAGGAATCCCAGGTGTCCGTGATGGATGCACGGAAACTCCAATTCATGGAAACATCGAGGCCCTGTTGTTTGTCCCAGCGTCCATTCCTGAATCCCAAGCCTCCCATGCCCCATGCTGGCAGTCAGGTCACCCACCTGGAGAGCTGGGAGCAGCCGGCAGCAGCTGTCCCAGATGGATTTGTGATCCTTGGCACTGTTCTCCTGGCTCCAGTTGCCGTGCTGGTAAATCCCGCCCAGGACCGTGAACTCGCTCCTGCAGTGGGAGCCAAAGGAGACACACGATGGTGACTTGTCCCCAGCTGTCCCCAGTGGGGCCACCACACAGAGGGGCCCTGTGTGAGCGGGATGTTGGATCCTGCTACACCCTGAGCCTGCAAAATATTCCTGTGGGAGAAACTCCCACAAGGAGCAGGCGGAGAGAGTGGTGCCTGCACGCCTGCTCATGAGCAAGTCACTCATTAAATCCTGCCAGCCCTTCCTGGTCTGGGCAAAGCAGACAGATAATTCCATCCTTATCAAACAGGCCTGCCTCCTGCCTGGCTGGGTAAGAGCTGGAAGGAATGGAATGGCTTCGGAGGGAAAAACGGAGAACAGATTTGTGCTGCTGCTGCCCCAGACTCCTGTGGATTAGCAGAGGACAAGAGGCAGGCTGAGGCTGAGGTGGGGCCTAGGGAGGTCTGTACCGGCTGGACCCTTCCAAAACCTTGCTTGGTCCTTGGGAAGCACAAAAGCCAAAGAAGGGACCCTCCAGAGCTGAGCTCTCCAGCAGGGCAGGGGTGTCCTCCACGTGAGTGCTGGATCCAGCTCTTCCTTTGGGATCAGCCTGGTGCCCAGCTCTGACAGCTTGAGCTAAAACAAGCACAGGCAGAGGAATTCATCTGTGCCTGGGACTGTGACCGGGAAGCACTCGGAATACGCTGCCTGGGGGCTGTGAGCCTGCAAAGCTCCTGTTTACATCCTGGCTTGTTGCCTAATCCTGAAATATTAGGACAATAGGAAGTGCCAGAGATGCAGCATTGGAATTCCAGCTTAAAGACCCCTCTCTGTTGCCAGAGCAGGGTCACTGTGGGCCCTTGGGAGGAAGCAGAGTTGGGATGAACAGCAGATGGATTTATTTATCCCAGGGAGTAGCTCCCTGGGCAGAGCCAGGAATTGGACTCGATCCTCGTGGCCCCTTCCAGCTCAGGATATTCCATGATTCTATGATAATCCCAGTGGGATGACCCTAGGCTCACCAACACCTCAGGGGACAGTGAGGGGAAAGCTGAGCTTTCCTGGGTAAGTTTTGCTGAAGTAAAAGAATTCCTGCCCTGTTTTTATGGGAGGATGGATCAGCAGTGCCTTTCCCCACACTGAGCTGCTGCACCACAGTTGGGTCCACACTGTTGATAAAAAAGATGGCTATGAATGTGAAAAAAGATCCCCCCCAAAATAACTGCTCCACTGTCAGTGTTTGGCTGTTTTGGGGACTTGGCCAGGACTGAGTTTGCTTTGGTGGGATTTGGTCCTTGGAAAAGGACAGGACATGGAAGCACCGTGGCACGGGGTGCTGTCTGTGCTGGCTGGGAGCTCCCTCACTTTGCTGCCCACGTCCTTCTGCTCTCCTCCCACACAGCCAAGAAAAGCACCAGGGATGAAGCCAGGCCTGGCAGACACCAGCAGGAGCCGTGTTCCAGCCGGGGCTTTGGGATCAGAGTCCTGCCTCGGCCACTGTCACCTACCCCGGGATGACGTAGGGTGAGTTGTAGATCCCGGATTTCAAGTCATGAGTGATGATGAAATGCTTCACCCACGGGGCCAGGACCTGGGAGATGAAGGGGAGGAAGTCAGCGAGAGCTGGAGAGTGGGTGCCAGGCTTAGGGGACAGCAGGAGGGACACAGGGGTCCGGGTGTGGCACCCTCCCTCTGCTCTGTGTTCCCTGTGCTGGCTTTCCCGGGAAGATAGGAAGACAGGAGTGCAGGTAGGGAGGAGCTTCCTACTCGCCTGAGTCTGTGTTTCCCCAAATAATCACCTCTTCTCCCAAAGATTTTGTGTCTTTTTATTATCACCGTTATGCCTCTGGCCTTCCCCAGCCCTCACCCTATGGAGAAACAGGCTGGAGGCTGAGGGCATTCCCACAGCTGAACCAGGAATGGGATCCCGGCTGGTTTCACGTGACCAGAGTTTGCTGGGAATCAGGACCTGAACCCAGTGTGGGTCCAGCCACAAGCCCATGGTTTTCCCCAGAGGGCACAGACATTCCTCGTGGTAACAGATGGGTTTTTGGGAAGCCCCCAGGCCTGCCCCAGCTCACCTTGATGACCTGACCCCGGCCAGGCTGCAGCTCCGGGTCGGGCTGCAGATCCCCGGCGCGCATCCCGCTGCAGTTCAGCACCACATCCACACCCTGGGAAAACAGCTGAGGAGAGAGGGACACGGCTGGGAGCAGCACACGAGGATGCTGCCACAGGGGCACGACATTCCCGCTGCCAAATCAGCCAAGTGCTCTTTCCAACAGTCAGGAAATGGATGAACCATAAGGGCCAGATCCAGGACACAGCTTCCCCAGCCAGCTCCTGCTGACACCCCATGTGTGCCACCAAGCCATTCCAGGGAAAGCTGCCAATCCATGTTGGAGAAATGCTCCACCCCATCCTCTGTTATCCATCCCTCAATGCCCAAGACCCTTTATCTTCCCTGGTAGATCTTCCGGGATCTCGGCATAGACCTGCCACTGTCCCCTGGCCCATCCCTCATGCCAAGGGATATCCCGGAGCAGCACGAGCCTGCTGGATGCTGCTTCTCCACTCTGGGGCTGTGCCCTCTGCCCTGGCTCCACATCCCCACTCACCTCCTGGAAAGACTCAACCTTCTTATGGAAAAACTTCACTCCTCTCTGTGTCAGCCTGGGAAGAACAAGTTCATTTGTTATTGGCAAATCCAAAGCAAATGCGCTGTTCAATATCAGGACACTTGCTCGGCATTAGAAATTACAGGAATAAAACCAAACCCCAAATTCTTCCAAAGCCAAAAGCACCTGGATGCAGCTCCAAGTATCTTATTACTTTCATTTTTGTCATGCAAAAATACACTCCTGGGCTCACTATTAACATGGGAAAACTGTTACCCCACTGGGGCAATGAGCAGGAATTCCAGACCCTGTTCCCTGCTTCCCAGGGATGCATCCCTGCCTCCCCTATCCTGATGTGCAGGATGAAAATCCACACCTGCAGCCAGAGGAAGCGGGAGCAGCTGCACTCACCTGTTGGTGAGCCACGGCAGGTAACTCCTGCCCTCCAGGATCAGCGCCGTGTTGAACCAGCCGTAGCTGAAACAGCAGGAGAGGAGGCTGTGAGGACCTACAGGAGCCTCCTGCCCCAACGTTCCCAACAGCCACTGTGGATCTGGGACCCCAAGTCCCCCTGGGACCTCCCTCACACAATGAGTGCATGATTTTCCCCCCACTTTTTACACATCAAACACCCTCTGCTGGTTTTCCTCCCCCATTTTGGTGAGGTAAGAGAGGAGCTGGAATGGTTTCCATGCTGGGCTGCTGCTTTTTTGGCCACTTGAGCTGTTTCCTATTTATGGTAAGGGAAGCAGCTGCAAAGAAGTGAGGAAATTTCTGTGCCTGCAGTTCCTTGTCCCCCATGCCAGGGAGGTATCCATGACTCTCTGACCAGAACTGTCCTACTTGGGTCTCCAGAAAACAGCCTGAAAAATACCTGTAACCAGGAAAGAGTTCGAGTTCTTTTGGTGTCAAGTTCCTGAATCCCAGCACAATGTTCTTCCAGGATGGGTCCTACAGCAGGGAAAGAGTTCTGAGGTG
Organism: Dasyornis broadbenti; assembly: GCA_013397935.1. Classification (NCBI taxonomy): domain Eukaryota; kingdom Metazoa; phylum Chordata; class Aves; order Passeriformes; family Dasyornithidae; genus Dasyornis; species Dasyornis broadbenti. The sequence continues at coordinate 173,016 of VZRN01003163.1, read as the reverse complement.
ATTCATAAACCGGGATCACGGCGGGACAGGAGCCATGGGGGGATCGTGGGACGCAGCCCATCCCAGAGGGACACAGGTGGATGTGCAGCTGCCAGCAGAGCTGGAGAGGCTCTGTCGCTCCCACCCTCAGAGGGCTCAGCCCTCCCTCACACCAATATTGCCTTGGGAGCAGTGAAAACACCGTGACCCAGGCATTGTCACAAGGAAAACTTGGAAATATTGGCTGGGAAGAAGCACAGCCCTGCCTATCCCCAGGCAGCCGCTGAGCTGGAGCCCTTCCCAGGCCTGGCTGTGACTTGCTCCTTACCGGCACTGGCTCCGTGAACAGGTTGTAGCCAGAAATTAGGAAAAGTCCCATTTCCTTGGCTGCTGGGGAGTGCAGGTGGCCGAGGAGATAATCAAAAGTCTCTTTATTCCAGAGCCTGGGATGAGAACGGGAGAGTGGTGGCTCTGCCAGCCCCATGGAGCTGTGCCAGGGCAGCTCATGGGCACAGGGAGAGGGACACAGCACCATCCTCCTCCTCCTCTTCCTCCTGCCTTACGTCTCCTGCAGGTTGCCGTGGTCACTCAGGTAGGGCTGCCACAGCCCGGCTGCCCCGTCGCTGGTGGTGTGGGGGGTGAAGTGGTCAGCATAGACCTCCAGCTCCAGGGAAGGCACCAGGCCATGGAACTGCTCATGGATGCACAGGGCACTGGACAGCCCGATCACCCCGGCCCCGATGATGGCCACGCGCATGGCTCCGGCTCCCTGCGAGGGATGAGGGCTCAGAGGGTGGTGGAACAGGGCAGGGAACATCACAGGGGAACAGCAGCTCCTGAAGGAGCCTCAGCTCCTGTGCTGGAGCAGCAGGGAAGGGCTGAGGTCCTCATGGTGCATCTGTGTGCATTCCTTATGAAGACTCCCAGGTCCTCCTCGAGCTCTGAGGGGGTTGTGGTTCCTCACAGTGGCTGGGGAATGTCTCCATCCCTGGCTGTGCCAGCAGAAAAGCTGTAGCTTGGCTGCCATGGCCGCACTCCTCGCCCGGCACACGGAGCTCCGGGTGTGCCGTGCCCCAGGACAGGGCGGCACAGCCTCGGGATCCTCCTCTGCCTCCCACCAGCCACAGGCTGAGCAGCCAGGGAGAGGCTGGAGCACCCACTGCAGCTCCATCTCCCGAGGGACAGCGTGAACCCCCCATTCCCAGTGACCCAACCCTGCTCTGGGCGCTCCCAATCCGTCCCAGTCACTGACACGGGCTGGAGGCAAGAAGTGAGCATGGATAAAACAGATGGGAAGCAGCAGGTGTTTTCCATGGAGCAATGCCAGGTGTGATGAGGGCAAGGTTGGATCCTCACACCATTGTCACCCTCGGGGCTGCATGTGAGGGTGGCTGTGCCACCACCCCAAACCCCTCTGGCCACGGCTGGGAGAACGGCTGTGGGTAAACTCCGGCTGCAAAGAGGGGCTGCAGCCCCTCTGCATCCCCTGATTCCCTGTTGGCAGTGCTTTCCTGCCTTGGAAAAGCCCTGGAGTCACTGCCTGGACCGGGAGCGGACATGAACCAGTTTGGGGAAGGGCTGGGGGTGCAGATCCTTGGCTGGTTCTGGGAGCAGGAATAAATTCCAGCCCGCAATTTTTTTTGGACAAGGTGAAGTACAGCATCTCTGCTGTGACAACAGCGGGACTGACATTTGCCGGGATGGAGGGATGAGTCATTGGAACGGCACAGGGAGAGCTGCTTCCCATCTGCCGTGGTTTTATAACCCACGGGAACCGAGGTCACCTCCTCCGCCTGGGACAGGGACTGGCCCCGAGCACCAGCCGAGGAGGATCTGCCAAAAAATAATGGGAATATACATTTTCCACCAGTTTACCTGCGGAGTGTGGGGTCCCCGGAGCAGTCACTGCCGCGTGCAGAGGCTTCACAGAGTCAGAGTTGTCTTTACAGCCCAGCAGGGCAAAGTCTGGGTATGCAGAACAGCAGGGCCAAAGTCTGCTCTGGCCCCAGGGAGGTGGAGTTCCCATGTGCCGCTGGCAGGCGGCCCCAAAGTCATGGAAAACGGGGTCACCACCATTGGTGGCAAAATGCCATCCCTGACACTTGTCTCCATGGTGACCACTGGTGGATTGGGACACAGGGATGTGTTTAGTGGGCATGGTCTTGGAAGTCTTTTCCAACAGCAGCGACTCTGTGACTTCCCAGCGTCTGGATTTGCAGAATCATTTAGATTGGAAAGGACCACTGAGATCAACCTTTGACTGATCACCATCTTGTCAACTAGACCGGAAGACTAATGCCACATCCAGTTGCTTCTCGAACACAGGATTCCTGTGGGATCTGGAAAAACTGAGTGCTTCTGGCTCAGTTTTAGGGTGGGAAGAGAGGCTGAGGGAATTGGGATTGTTCAGCCTGGAAAAGGGAAGGTTTCGGAAGAACCTAATTGTGGCCTTCCAGTACCTGAAAGCAGCCTGATGGAAAAATTGAGAGTGACTATTAATAAGAGCCTGGAGTGACAGGACAAGGTGGAACGGCTTCACACTGCCAAAGAGCAGGGTTAGATGGGATATTGGGAAGAAATTCCCCCCTGTCAGGATGGTGAGGCACCGGCACAGGGTGCCCAGAGAAGCTGTGGCTGTCCCTGGATCCTGGAAGTGTCCAAGGCCGGGTCGGACGGGGTTTGGAGCAGCCTGGAATAGCGGAACGAGACCCTGCCCATGGAATGGGATGTCGGGGTGGGATGGGGCGTGGGAGTGGGTGGGGCTTTAAGCCACGCCCATAGCAACAAACCACGCCCCGACACGAGAGCCACGCCCCTTTCAAGTTCCGCCCTTTCCCTCGCAGGCCCCGCCCCGGCCCCGCCCTGGCCCCGCCCCTTCCCGGCGTGAGGGGGAGGCGGCCGCGGCCCCGCAGCCGCAGCCATGGCGCTGGTCACCCTACAGCGCTCGCCGACCCCCAGCGCCGCCTCCTCGGCCAGCACGAGCGAGGTGAGCTGTGACGGGATGGGCAGGGAACGGGAGAGTGGGCCCCGGGGTCGGCGGCGGATGGGGAGCGGGGAGGAACAGGGTGAGGCCCCGCTCGGGGACAGGCCCCTTAGAGCCCCCCCGGCACCCCGTATCTCGAAGCTTCTGGTTTCATCACCTCCACAGGCCCAGGTCCCTCATGGTCCCCCGATATCCTCCAAGCCTTGGTTCCATCACCATCACAGACCCAGGATCCTCATGGTCCCGGCCTCACGGCTCTGGCCCTTCACAGCTTTCCACCTCCATCCCCCGGTTCCACCCCGTCACGGCCCCCTGGCCCTCCACAGCCACTTGCTCTCTGTCTTCATCCCCTCACAGTCCCCATGGCCTGACTTCCGACAGCCCCCTGGCCCCAGCTCAGCCCCCCATAGTCCCCGCAGCCCCTGGTTTCCTCCCCTTCACAAGCCCTGGTCCGTTATGGCCCCCAGCCTTACAGCCCCCTGGTCAATTACCCCCATCCTCATCCCATTACAGCCCCCATGGCCCTGAGCCTCCTGGCCCAGCTCAGCCCTTCACAGCCCCCAGCCATCCCAGCTCCTTCCCCTCGTAGCCCCCGATGCTGCCCAGGCCCAGCCCTTTGATGCTGCCAGGCTGAGCCAGGCCTGGGTTTGTCCCGCTGTCCCCCACACACAGCCCCATGCCCCATGACTGTCCCCTGTTCCAACCCTCAGCTGGCATTAGCCTGAGCTCCCTAAACCCTGCTTCACCCCTCTCTTGCCAGGTAAACCCCTGGGCAGAGTGCTGCGCCTGTCTGCACAGAGCAGTTGTGCTGGCCCTAGACCTTCTCCGTTTTTGGCATCCCAGAGCTACCACAACCTCCTGCCCCAGGGATGCTCTGCTTTGCCCCAAGTTACCTCTCTGTCCCTGTGCTGCCGTGACACCACTTTCCCCACATCTGCTGCAGCTCCTGCCTCTCAGGGAGCTCATGCCAGCCCTTCCCCAAGGTGACCATTGTCAGTTCTCCAGGAGCAGCTCCCATCCTGCTCCACGCCATACCTGTGCTGCTCCTCACTGTAGCACAGCCTCCACCGTGCTGCTGCCCTCTCTTTCCCCCAGCTCTGCTGCTCCGAGGACCTGTACCTGCCTCTTCACCTGCCCCATGGTGCCATCCATGTCCTGCTGGCATGGCACTCTGTGTGTCCCAGCTCTGCTGCACATCCCCTCCCTCCACTGTTGTGCCCCAGAAATGCCTTCTCCTGCCTCTGCCTGGCCTTGGGCTTGTGCTTCTCCCACCACAGCTCCCACATGTCATGCAGACACAGCTGCACCTCCAATTTCTTTTTGCCTTTCTCCTTTCTAACCCGTCTCTTTTGTGACCCTCAAAGACAGGCCTGGTGTTGCTCTGCTCTTCCCCATGCATCCCTCTCTCCCCACACTTCCTTCCTTTGATGCTCGCTGCCCTTGGCTTCGTTCTGTCCCCACTCCTGCCAGGTAAACAATCCTATTTGTCACCTGTCAGGTCCCTGTGACTCCCCCGATTAGCTGGTCCGAGGGGGGAGCAGGAGGGGGGAGCCACAAAGCTCCCAGGTTCTCCCTCGCCCCAGGGGCTGCGGGGGGTCCCTGGCTGCAGGGACCCAGTTTGGGCCATGCTGTGCTCATTGAGGGACTTGGAGACAGGACTTGCACTTTTCTAAGGAGTTTCCAGAAGGAACTTTGTGGGATCTGGTTTAGACAGAGTCTTAAACAAGACCTAGTGGCCACCCAATCTACGGAGATGATAATGAGCTGTAACCTCGGTGCAGACAGTGGAATTAGACTGGATTTAACTGGTGCAGGTGGGAGAAGAGTCAAAGCAGGCCTTGCCATGTACATCTGCGTTAGGCGTTGCATTATGTCAGAGCTGCTGCTGGTGATTGTATTTTCCATGGGGTGACCATACTGTTCTCCTTTTTCCTCCCAAAACTGCTGCCCCAAATTTGCTGCCTGGTGTTGTCCATGGCGGGGCACTTCAGCCACCGGCACGCACAGCTCAGGTGTGGTGGCTCCCAGAGGAAGACATCGACTCCTGTTGGAATGGTGTCTTCTGGCATGAAATACCATTAAATTATGATTTCCAGATTCTTTTTCCAGATTCGGCATGTTGTTTTTTCAAAGTTAATTTCAAAGAAAAATCCCATCAAAAAGTGCCAGTCTGCTCCTGTTCTTTTAGGGTCTTTCTTGCAAGGAAAATCAGGGCTTACTGGGGCTTTTAGCCAACGTGAATAATTACTAGAAGATATTTTAATGGAAAATGATGACCACACATCCTTGCTAATTGTCACTGTGCTGCTGTGGCCTCTCCTAACTCACGAGCCCAAAGGAATTTATAAAATGGATGCTGCTGCCTGCACAAGGTTTGCTGCTGCCGTGACGCGGTGTGCCATAAATCCTTAGTAGAGAGTGGTTCACACACTTGCAAACTTGCACTGCTTGTGCATCCCCTTCCACACACACACACACACCTCCTGCTCCCTGTGGTCCTTCAGCGTGGCCAGGCTCAGCACGGTCCCCAGGGAGGGCTGTGGCTGGTGGGGTCTGGCCGTGTTGAAATCCACGGCATCACCGCAGTGTGTGGTGCACCCCAAACCCTGCCAGCTCCAAGGGGTGCTCTGAGCAGGACAAGGCAGGAGGGCTCAGCTGCTGCTGCCTTGCTTTGGTTTTCCTGCAGGTTTTAGTAGAAAACACAGGGAAAGTCAGCTTTGGGAACAGCTCAGCTCCTGCAGGAGAGGAGCCCACAGCAGCTCCAGGCCCAGCCCTGCTACTGAGCCCCAGCTGACGACATGCAAGAGTCGTCATCCTCACAGTCACGTTTGTTTAAAAAGGAAAAAAGTTTTTCTTCCCTTGTTGCTACGTGACAGCCCCAAACAAACAGGAGGGTGACCCTGCAAAGGTCCCAAACCTGCCAGACCTTCCCAGGCCTGGGATCTGCCAGTGGGGGCACTGGGACTCGGGGTGCTCTGGGGCCCTGCCTGCAGCCCAGCTCTGCACTGTAAACAGACTAAAAATAGCCGTGGTATGCTCCTCACCCTCTGCTGGGTCAGTCAGGACAGCCTTGTGCATCTCCCTTCCTCCAAATGGCCACAGTTCCAATATCCGGCCTCTGCTGTTGCATTTGCAGGATTTTTTTCCCCTGGCTGTACTCGGTTCTCACAGATAGTCAGCAGAGCGGCTGCTGTGCGCTCCAACCTCCCAAGTCATAACTTGAGAGGCTGGGGAGCAACCCAGGTTCCCCGCTACACACACACAAAGCTCCAGTCTTGAGCATTTGAAATGACACTATTTGCATATTTTTAACTTGTACGAAACCACCTGGAAACAAGTAACTCTTCTGGGGGCCTTTATTTGATGTGGGTTCTGAGCAATGCTGTAGGGAATACCAGGATGTTCCCCAAGTGTCAGCACTGATGGAGCCTGATTCCTTCAAGGCTTGTGTCCATCCAGCTTTGTCAGGATCTGGCGTGTTGTGAGTGTGAAGGATTTCCTGCTTTTCTTCTTAGGCCCAAACCTTCTCCCCAGCACAGCCCTGCTCTCCAAGGAGATGCTCCCAGCCCTTTCTTCTCTGTTCACTCACGCAGGACCAAAGGAGAAGAACTATCTTAGAGCCTGTTGGGTTGTTATTTTTTTTGTCAGCTCTGGATGCAATTAGCCTCAACTCTGCTTTTCTTTGCTAAGGAATTTTGTCTAGAAGGTAATAGGGAAGTTGAAGGGGATGGCTGGAAAGCATAACTCTGTGGAAGTGCTTGGGTTTGGAAGCAGGCTGAGGTCACGCTTTTCTTTTGAGGAGAGTAAATAACGTGTAATATCACCTGAACAGCCAGATTTGCTTCCAGGGGGACTTTCCACCAGTGCCTGGTGCAAAAGTGCCTGCTTTAATCCATGTCTGCCACCAAAGCAGCGTGTTCCTCAGGAAGGCAGCAGCAGAGGACATGCAAGGAGGTGGGCATTGTCCTTGCCTGGGGACATGTGTGCCAGCATCCAAGTGGAGGTGGCCTCCTTGGCCTGCCGGTGTGAGCCCTGGCGCTGCATATCAGGTGCTGGAGCTGAGACAGTCCCAGGGAGCGCTTTTGGCTGTGTCCTTGTGCTTGGGACACCCCGAATTCCAATTATTCGTGCCCAGCCGTGGCTGCCAGCCTGCTGCCCTCACGTGTGTGCGCAGTGGGAGCGAGGTGCGCACTCCGGTGACGTCGGGGTTGGCGCTCTTCAAAGCACTCTGCGCTCCAGGACCAGCTTGCAGGATTAGGACCTAATAGCTTTAAAATCCCCGTGAGCCCCTTTGTCACCCGGCGCCGGGTGTCGGTGGCATACAGGACTAGGGAGTCTCATTTATCCCTGGCACTGGGGAGAAAAACCCCGCTGCAAACAGCCCCCCACACCCTGTTGGTGCAGGGATTTTATTTACAGTTGTTACTTGGGAACAACCAACATGTAACTTTCTCTTGTATCCTTTTTTCCCCTCAGGCGGAGGTCGGTAGTGATGAAGAGCGTAGATTAAATGTGAGGTAAGCAGAGCTTTTTGGGTTCTAAACATCGTTTCCACTGTTGTTAGTTGTCTGCCAAGCATCCCAAGTCCTGGTCCCGCAAAGATCCCTGACCTCGAGCCTGTGCTTTGCCTTGAGGGGGTGGCATGGTCTTAAGAGAGCTGAACCTGGGGATGAACTCTCCCTTATGAGTTTTGAGATGAACATTTAGCAAGGTGAAAGCATAAAAGAGAGTTTGTGATCCTTTTTCCCCTGGTGGGAAAGTGCTGGAAAATTGCTGGTCAGCTCTGGCCACAGCACTTTGATGTTATCACAGCATCTCTGGCTCTGCTGCTGCTCCCTGAGGCTGGGGCTCCACTCGGGAAGGGGGCTCTGCTGCCAGGGTGGGGAGGGGAGAGCTCTACTCATTCCTGGGTATTAACTGCCAGGAATTTGCCTCCTTGGGGTTGTGCAGAGCCTCTGTGTTCATGGGAGGGGACGAAAGGGCTGAGCTGTCCTGCCATGGAAGAGAGAGGCTCCTCTTGCTGACACTGAGCAGATCCCGAGTGGTGACACAAGCTCATGCGCTGGGGCTAATGGGGCTCTGAGTAATGCTGTGGATGGCTCACTCTGAGCCTGGCTCTTGCAGGCAGCTCTGACCCTGTAACCTGTAAACCACAGCCCAAGGCAGAAGTGTAAAGGCACAGCAGTGGTTCTGCACTCAATCTCTTCTCCTTGTCTCTCCTTCCTGCTTTCATGATCCTGGTTTCAGGAAAAACAAAGCTCGTGCTGCCGCTTAGACTGTGTTTGCTCTGCCAGGGAAGTCAGAAACCAGGGCTGCTTGTGGACAGAGCAGGAAAGTGTTGGACTTTTTGGTTTCTGTGTTCTGGGGTGGTTTCTCCTGGCTGCAGCCCTCCTGGGAAGCCTGGAATTCTGTGGCTGTCCTGTCTGCTGCACACACATGGCTTGCAGACAGAAGTGCTGTGTCAGTCTATTCTGTGTGCTCTCCTGTGTATATGCATTTCACAGGTGTCTGTAATGCCATTTGAGAGCTGACTTTGTGGGGAATGGATTTTGTATTGATTAAATCAAAATTCAGGATTCCTGATTCTGCTCCTTGTACAATGCAGGGCCCCAGCAGGAACCTGCTGAAGCCACGAACAGCCACACAACCCTAATTCTTGTGCTTTTCCCCATGTGGTATTAAACATGTCACCAAGCAGGATGGCAGCCTCCTCCTTTGGATATACAGCTCTGTGCTGAAAGAGAAAATACAGCTTTATCCTCTTCATTGCAAATGTTCTCACTGTAAAAATAAATCCTGGGGAGATCCTTAGATTCGTGGCCACCTTTGGTCTGTCTGGCCTCTTTGCAAGCTGGGCATGTGCATCCACCACTGCCAGAGCCGTCAGTTCTGTAGATGCACTTAGCCCAGGCTTAAAGGCTGATGCTTCTCTCCTGGTTGTTAAAAAATGCTGCAGCACTGACGCTGGACACTGAGATCCCATGAGCTTCCTCTGTCCTTCAGTCTCCTGGGGCTGCTCTTCCGTATACGATTGTCAGGATAAGAATCTGGTAATTAAATAGCCAGACAGACCTCGAGAATCAGATGGCTCTGGTGCACAGCCTCTGCTGTTCTCGGGGGAAACACTGCCAAGAGCTGAAGGAAATGCGTAGACACAACACAGATGATAAATGAAGCTCCTGTTCATTTGGTGGGTCCATCCTGTCCCTTTCTCAGTGACTGCTGTCCCCTTCCCTGCTCTGGATCAATCCACTGAGACTCTGCCCGGTGCCCAGGGGGTGGCAGAATTGTCCAACTTCGTTGTGTTGCTTCTCTTCCGAAGAAAAACCCTGCAGAAACAGCCTGGGCTGGTGTTTGTGCCCGGTTCAGTCGTGGTCTAGCCTTGGTGGCAGCTGGGCTTTATCACACATGCCCTGAGCATAGGGGTCAGCGGTCCGGCTCCTGGCTCTGCAGACCTTGGAGATGTAATGGTTGGGGAAAAGGCAGGATTGTTGGAAACATGTCCCCAGTGTGCTGCCAGCTCAAGCTGTGTTTCATCGATACAGGGTGGCTGTGCTAGTACACATTTATGACATAATGTACTCATCTGCCTGGTGAACAAATGATTTTTGTTCATTCCAAAAAATTCCTGGTTTTTCATTTGAAGTTGCATAGTTGGATCTGGTTCCATGAGCCATCTGTTTGTTTTCATGGAGGAACAGGTCTGTATCATGGTTTTGCACCCAGCCACGTCTTGCCGCTCCCTGGTCATCCTTCCTTATGGTTTCTGTCATTCCAAAATGCTTTTCTTTCTCCCTGGAACAGCTTCTACCCCAGCATAGACTGAGGGGACAAGCTCTAGGTTCAGCTTTGCTTTCAGCTGTTGCTGCTATCTGCGTTTTCTTAGACATTAATCTGCTTTAAGCCGTCTGTTTCTCTGTTTCCAAAAATTCTGTGGAAGCTTCAACAATGTAACATCCACACTGCTCCCAGCACGCAGCCAGGAGTCTGTGTTGCTCCCTGAGGGTAAAGACTCAGAGCAGAAGGAAAAGTAAGAGCACAGAGACATCTGAGAGCCCCGTTGGGCTCAGTGCAGCCAGAAGCTGCACGTCTGAGCTGTGTTATCTGTGTCTGCTCAAACCTTCCTTCCTAGATAACCATCAGGCAGATGCTGTGGCTTGATCCCTTTTTTCCCCTAATGGTGCAGCGCACCCACAGCTCACCAAAACTTTTGTAAAACTGCTGTCAAGGCTAGGCCAAGCCCACGGGAGGATGTGTTAGCCTGGAGTTAAACGCAGCCTTAAGTTCTCTGAGATCGAGTTCCATGTGAACCTCGTGCGTGCGGTGCTTGTGGCCTTATCTCAGCCCCACATCCTGCTGCTCCAGCTCCGAGCAGCCTCTCAGGAGATGGTATCAGGGAGGAGGCAGAGCAGAGTCGAGCTCTTTCCCAGCTGCCTGCTCTGCACAGGGCTGGATGCGCAGTTTTTCCTTTTCGGTGTGACCCAGTTGTTTCTCACCCTTGGCCGCTGGCTGGCTCTGTCGCACCGACTCAAAGGAGATGTTGTACAACCCAAATCGCTCTGTGAGTGTTGGCTGTTTCTCAGATGTGGTTGGCAAACACGGCAAGATAGACAATTGTTTTAATTACAAATATAAATATGTTTATTTAGCCAGTCATTCTGTTATCTTTGCCATTATTGGCTTTCCAATCACGGCCTAAATGTGGGGCCGGGTGAACGTTTTCAGGCACCTTCTGCAGGGAGGTTGAACCGCTGCAGATGGGCCTGGAAGTTGGTTATCTCCAGGCTCTGATCAAGCCTGAAGATGGATATGGAAAGAATTGTTCTTGTTTGGCACCTGTAAACCAAACTTTAAGAGCTGGCAAGAGCAGCTGCGGGAGACAGAGGTTTTCAGGGTTGGGCTCGTGTACATTTGCAGATCGGTCATCAACAGGAGGAGTTGTTGCTGCAGACAATCTCTTAACAGAGCAACAGCAGGTTTAGAGTGGATATTAGGGAAAATTGCTTCATGGAAAGGGTTATCAGGCTTTGGAAGAGGCTGCTCAGGGCAGTGGTGGAGTCCTCATCCCTGGAGGGATTGAAAAGCTCCATGGATGTGGCACCTGGGGATGTGGTTTAGTGGTGGCCTTGGCAGTGCTGTGGGAACAGTAGCACTCGATCTTAGAAGCCTTTTCCAACCTAAATGATTCCATGATCATCCCTCTGGCACACACCACAGGACACCATTAGATTTTACATCACATATGAATACATTTGATATACTTAATGTAAATTTAATGTGTATTATGTTTTAGTGCACCAAAAATTATCTCTTAACACCTTGACCTTTAATTTCTTTAGGGATTTAGGAGCGTGTTTTGCTGGAGCAGCACTGAGTGAACACCTTGTACCCACAGCCTGGGCTGCCCGCGTTCACGGTGCCAGGCAGGCGCTCGGGGTGGGGGGAACACGGGGGCAGCAGCCCTGAGGATTTATTTGTGGGGACAGCAGCTCATTAGAGCCTTGACAAGTCCTGCTGGCTGCAGATTGATTGTGTCCCGCAGAGCTGGTGGGAGATCTCGGGGCAGAAGTTGCTGACTTCATGAAGTGTTCAAAACAGGACGCTGAATCACATCCTGGCCGGCGGCAGCATCCTGCCTTAGCGTGCTCCGTACAATGGGGAGGCACCGGCCCAGCCCCCGGCCCTCGGGAGCTCTCAGCCCGGAGGTGTGGCCGTGGAAGCTCAGGGAGGTATAATTAGGCCTTTACATTTTATGGCGGGCTGTGTGTGGATGTTCAAAGGCCACAGAGCTGAGGAAACGTGCACTTATTTGACACTTATTTGACATCTGGCCTTTCCAGGAAACTCTTGTTGACTTGAAGTTGAGCAATATGAGGAGTTTACTTGGATGTAGGTAGAGCAACAGCAGGAGAGCTGCCAATTTGAAGATGTGATGATCAGATTCTTTTGGAATTGTATCTAAATCTTTTTGGGTTTTTTTCTTCCATGAAACCTCAGCAGTTTGGCAGAACCCAAACCACGAGGCCCTGTTATCAGAGATGCTGGCTGTGCACTGAGCACTTGTTTCTGTAAAAGGCCAGTGTGGTCACTGTTTATTTAGGTGTTAGAGCTGGGTCAGAACAATATTTTGGTTCCAAATGCCTCTTGATTTTAAATATCTTAATCTTTGATAATCGTCTGCCAAGATCTGTGAGTCAGGGATTTCTCATACAAGTTAGAGCTGTGCTCTATCTGGCAAATGCTCCTAAGATGTTTTTGGAGAATCTTTTGGAGAATGGGGAATGGACAGAACACCTTCCTAGGCCTGGTTTTACTTCTAACAAAGTGTTGAGATTATTTCCCAACAGTGCCGAGTTTATTTCCCAAACATTTGCACATCCCTTTGCAGCATTTAAATCCCTGATGCAGAATCACTTCACCACTGCACAAAAATAAGCCCAGATTGAAACAGATTAGGGTGCACACCACATCCATCAGTTGTTTAGGTTGATCTGAGATCAGGACTCTCCTCTGCAGAGCTTGTCTTCCCTTTCTGAAAATTTTAGTTTCTTGAAGAAATCCTTACTGGAAGAACTGCTGGTGAAGGAAGTGTTCATATCAGGGTCCAAGTCAGCCAGAAATGCAGGGAATGGGACAAAATGTCCCATTCAGATTTCCCAGAAAGCTGCCAGGTTCCTTGTTTGCTCTGTCTGCCATCCAAATGACCACATCCAACGGTGTCCAACACTTGCATCTCAGTGGAGACTGCTGCCCATGGCTGGGCATCTCCCTCCCAGCCCTGCAAAACATCCTGGACTGCAGCTGTCTGCTTCCCTCTGCAACACCATCCTGCTTGGAAAAGATGGCTTTGGAGTGGAGGGGGAAAAGAAGGATGATCCTGAGGGTTTTACCACCACTTTTCCATCGTGAGTGAGCTTTGCCCCTGCCTGGCTGTCTCCTGGTTTTGGGAATGCTGGCTGTGTACCCTCAGGGGGCTGGGAAGGCAGGCTGTGGTCTAGTTAAACACTCGAGGTGTCAGGGCTGAGCCAGAACTTTTCTCACTCTGCTCTTACCCCATGTGATCCGCCTGGATTTATTTGATTTTATTTTTCCACATTACCAATGTGTCAAGTACTCCCTGGTCTCCGCTGCCTTTTTTGGAGCCGTTCTGAAACCCGGCAGCTCAGCTGGTTTTCGGGTTGCTGTGCCACCAAGATTCCCAGCCGTGCTTCCGATGCCTTTGTCTGTGTCCTGGCTGACCTTCGCTCACACTGCTTGGAAGCTGCTCCTTTAATCCTTCGAGCTGTTATTCACCTTCCTTTTCTTTTCCAGTGGCACCGTTGGGGAGCTTCCACTTGTTTCTCTGGGAGACACTGCTGAGTGGGTGAACTGGGGTGACTTAGTAAAATGGTTTCAAGGATTAAAACAATGGGCTGACAGGAGGAATGCAGGAGGATGGGCCCGTTTGCTGACAGCTTGGCTGGGGAGGAGGAGGATGGGAGCAGGATCGGCTCCGGCCGGGAGTGTGGGCGGAGGCTCTGCCTCTGGTGTGCCCTCCATGGGACCGGCATCATCCCACCTCTCCTTCAGCTTGGACACTGCTCTGGGACAACTCCAGGGCTTGTGGTCTGTCTCCCCCCTACCTGTGGTCACGGAACAGCTGTGGCAGTAACATGGCAACATCCAGAACAATGACTTGCAGGAAAACACAGGGAGCCAGCATTTTGAGAATAGCCAGCTTTCCTCAGATCACCAGGGAAATCCATATTGTTGCTGATGCTGGGATCTCTGTGTGTGCCTCTTCCCGTGCCAGCTGCTGCTTTCCCAAGCCTTGTCCTTCGAGTTCCTGAGTCCACGCAAGCGTGAGCTGCTGTGTGGAGCAGCTCTGCCCAGCCCCATGGAGGGGTGGGTGGCCCTGGGATTGGCACAGCAGGCTGGGGACAGTCCAGGGTGCCCACTGGGGACACCAGTGCTGGGGGGCTCTGTAGGGTTAATGCTCCTTTTTCTGGCAGCTCCATGGCTGAGTTTGGAGAGGAAATGGCCTGGCCCCCTGAGACAGCGACTGTCACCAAAATGACATTGTGTTTCAGTGGGAATCTCAGCAATGCTCCTCAGGATTCAGACCGAGTTCCAAGCCCATGGCGTAGCCGAGTGATGCCAGGATCAGCGTCGTGCCTTTTTGAACTCTGCAATTAATGGGATGAGCAGAAAGGGTTTCTTTTTCCTTCTGAAACAATCTCTTATTTTATTTGGCTTTTCACCATCCAAGTACTAGGGATTCCTAGAATTTTCTCATTCCTGGCTGTTTGGGAGCAGTTCTGTCAGCTTACTTTGCTCAAGTCTGCTGGAATGGGGAATGATCCTGCTAATTTGTTTGTTTCCCTCTTTCTGCCCTTTCTCTTGGAGGGTTTATCCCAGCTGCTCCTGTGTTGTCTGCAGGCACAGCCTGGATCCTGGGCTTGCACCCAGGGTGGGATACTCACAGCTGAGCTGGTTCAGCTCCGTGTGGATCCTTGCTGATCTCTGCTCCAGCCCCGTGCATCGCAGGAGCGGCTGGAGGGACATCATCAGCAGTCTATTTCTGTTGGGAAATTGGCTTTTGTGGGCTTCATGATTGATTTCATTTTTCTCTTTTTGCCCTTTGTGCCAGAGGAGCATTTCTGTGTGAATGGCCTGCAGTGTCTCCAGCCTTCTCAGCATTCCTGCTGGGATGTGGCCTACGATCCCCACGCCTCCGAGCCCAACAATGCACACTCACACTCCCCTTGGTCCCTGTTCTGCTGAGAACAGCAAAGCCTGTGAGTTTTCCTGTCTCCCCAACATCTCAGTTCCTTCAAGATAGATGGGAGAGATGTTTGCTCCTGCAGGGAGGCTTTACAAACCTCCCACAGCTGGAGCTGCTGCCTGGCCCCTTCCCGGCACAAAGGTGCCCTGGCTGTGTCTGAGGGAGGGGAGATGTTCTCCCTGTGAATCTGCAGCCCACTTTTTGCTTTTCTTCTGGGGGTGACTTCAGCTCAGGAAGTCTGGGAATGACAACTTTGGGTATGGAAGTCACGAGTATGGAAAGAGCTTTCCTGCCTCGCATTTCTGGTAGTAAAAACACCTCAATCTGAGTGGTCCTGAGCAGCTCTCACCACCTTGCCAGGTATGGAGGACACCTGCACCCCAGGTCAGTTTGTCAGCGTATCACAAATTCTACACTTGTGCAATAGCACTTTGTTCTAAAACGTCATTGCACGTGTTGGAATTGGCTTTTCCAGGCACTGCTCCATGGGGAGCACTGCTCACCTGTCTGCTGGCAGCTCTGCTCCGTGTTGAGTTGAGCTGGGATGGCTGTGGTGATACTCCCACCCGTGTTTGTCCAGGGGATCCCCTTGTGTGGCCTCTAATCTTTGTGTGACACAGAGCAAAGGCCACTTGGACACACTTCATTAAAAGCAGGAGAAGGGACTCAGTGCTGCTCTTCCTGGGGCTGTTCCTGCGACTCTTCCTGGGGCTGTTTATGGGGCTGTGCAGTACCACAGGAGGGAGTAGCTTTGAAGTCCCTTTTTCCCTGGCACTGTTTTGTGTTGCTCGGGCCCCTTCTGAAGGCCCCTCTCGTGGTCAGGAAGTGTTATCAGATGTGTCTCTATCAAGCCAAAGCAAGCAGTGCCTCTGCCTTAACTGTTGGCTTTCTTGGGAAGCAGGAGCCACACAGCTGCTCCCGGCTTTTCCTGCTGTTTCTCTCCCTGTATCTTCCTTTCTGTTTGATGTACTCGTTCCCAGCTTGGGTTGTGTTGCTGTTTTGGTGTGGCTGTGGGACAATGCCCGTCCCCTCTGCTCACTGCAACAGTGTCCTGCCTAAAATCCACCCTCTGGAATATTGAGGGCTGTGGAAGCATGCGGCAGGGCTGACTCGGTCTCTCTCCAGGGCTGTTTTGTGTTCTTTCTCAGCCGCCTTGAGGTGGCCAGGCTTGTTCCAGACCGAGCAGCAAACAGGGGGGGAAGAAAAAGGGGAAAAAATGAGTTCTCTACCTCCTTATCAACAAGGCTATGGAAAAGGGAAGTGTGTTCCATTCTGTGGTGCTCAGGAGGCCTGTTTTTCCCTCACCTTATCAGTTTGGAAATGTTTTGAGTAGAAGATGCCATGAAACCCAAGGAACTGGGAGGCATTACCATGTTTACCTTCATAAAATCAAGACCAATTTTGAGAGAAGTGAATACTCCTTTCTTGTGGGGGTTTGAGTTTTTTTCTTCCTTAAGCACGGACCTGGTTGCAGGAGGCAGCAGGAGGCTGCTGGCTCACCTCAGGCTTGCCAGGACCTTCCCAGGAAAAGTGGTTTTCTCCCTCCTGACTTCTGCATGTGGATCTTTATTTTGAGATGAGTTCCATAGAAATAAGATGTATTAATAGAGTGTTTTCTTGTGTCCTGCAAGATGATTATGGCTTATGTGAGATTCCCCATTAAAACATGCAACTCAAGCACCCGAGGCATGCAAGGATTCCTTCTGGGACTCCCCACAGCTGGAGCCATGATGGCAAAGCAAACTGCCTGGGGTAAACTGTTCTGGGACTGGCATCTGGCTGTCCAGGACCATGAGCAACTCTGTCCCTTTTCCCAAAATCCAGTATTTTTCAGGGATTGCTTACTGGCATTCCTGGCCCCGGGGGGTGGCAATTTGTACCGCCGAGAAGGCGCTGCCTATTGTGTTCTTCAGCAGCTTGAAACGGGATTGATGTGTGTTGCAGCCACGCTCCTCTGGAGCTTTCCCAAAGGGGAAGAAATATTTCCTTTTCAAGTTGAGCAGCACGGAGCCAGCGGATGGAGCAAGAGCCTCTGGATCTGGTTCTCAGTCGGGCCATGGCCGTGAGCACCCTCTCATTGCCAGCCCCTGGGGGCAGGAGGGACTGGAGCTGTCTGTACCCTCCTCCTGACATTCCTGGCATTTTCCAGGTGCTGGAAGTGTAGATTTTTCCCCTCCCTTGGAGTGATAATTCCCTGTGTTTGGTACGCTGAGGTCAGGGAGTGGGAGAAGAGTGGATCTGCAGCTGCACTGGAGCATCAGGGTCCTGGGACTGTGACAAAACTCGTGGACTCTGTGTTTATTCTAGAGCCTGAAGTGACTCCTTGTAGAGAAGTTGTGCTGGTCAGGATTCCTGAAGAGGCATCCAGGGATTGGGTGGTTTCTGTGGTGTGTGCCAGTCAAACTGGGTGAAAACCCCATGAGAACTGTACAAGAGAACTCCTTCTCTCCCTGGTCAGGCTGGTGGGACCAGCGTGCCTGCAGAAAGAATTTAGGGTTTGTAAGGAGCAAATCTTCAGGGAATTCAGTGCCAGCCAGCCCCTAACACATGAACACCGGGTATCTGAGAGCCTCCTTGTCCAGCAGGAGCTCAGGAACTCGGGAATGGCTCTGAAAATCCAGCGGGGGAGCTACACAGTGAGAGAAGGACCATTTTCATTTCCTGTATCTATATTAAAGCATTGCTTTAACTGTGAAGTGTTGAACAGGCATCAGTCCATAGGATGCTTTCCCTCTAGTCCTATCCCACCCCTCCCAGGGAATACGGACTTCCCGCAGCCAGGGGCTGTGTGGGTGCTGATAGGAGCCTCTGGAGCACGCGGTGTGGGGGGGAAGCAAACAAACAAACAAGTCTGGAGGAGGGAAACGATTAGCCGAGGCTCAGCTGGTTGTTTCCCCTCCTGAATGGCCCTCTTTCATCAGGATGTGTTGGGACAAGTGCTTTTTCAAGCCAGGATATCAGCGGAAGACACAGTGTTCCCTCAAAGCCATCCAGTTCCCGGGGAGCATCAGCAGTCGCGATTGCTCTGCTCCGCACAGAAAATACGGTCGACCTTTTCTTTGCCTTCTGGTGGTTTTTTTGTTTTAATGGGTTTAGAAGCAAAAGGATGTGAGTTTTACAGCTGGTTATGAATCTCTTCGAATTCCCTGGCTTCTGTCTGGCGCTGGGGCCAGCACGATGCTGCCGCTCTGCAAAGAAAGCCAGCCCGAATTAGTATGTATGAACCACTGGGTTGGGCTGCTCTGGGGCATCTGTCACCCCTGCCGAGGGGCAGAGGTTGGGGACGTTCTTTAACGACAGGATTTGGGTGTTCTTTTAGGAGAGGTTTTTTTTAAAAAAAAAAAGATCGGAGTTTTAGTTGTTTACTGGAATTGCAGGATTTAAGAGGGGGTTGGAATCTCGTGCCTCGCCTTTCTCGCTGAGCTGTGTCCAGAGCAGTTGTGTGAAGTGGCAGAGCGCAGAGAGTTCCCAGAGCGGAGATAAGGGCCGGGGTTGGGTAATGTTGTTACAATGTGGTGTACACTGTGAGCAAAGAGGCGTTTGGGTGTCTTCAGGGCACATGGAAACGGGAGCTGGTGTGGAGATGGGGAGTGCTGGGGGTACAGGAGATCTGCGGGAGGGTTGTGTGCAGGGTAGGAACCAGGATTTCAATGGCAATGGAAGCCTTGCTCTCAGCAGGCTCCTGGCTTTGCTTTCCAGGTCATTTCCACGCACATGGATACACGGGAACAAAAATTTTGCCATGTGAGTTGTCCTTTTCCTGGACCACTTGCCGCTCCAGCTGCACAGCATTCCATTTTGCCTGCAACTGGGAATATTCTGCTTTATTGTCACAGATTTCCTGACTGCAGGAGAGGAGAACATCTGGTGAGATGCACCATCAGAGCAGGAGTTCCTGATAACTTTGGGAAGGAGCTCTGTCTTTTCTAAGGTTTTTCCTGCTGTAGAAATCCTAGTCAGTACTTTGAGATCAAAAATCCTTTGGGGTAAAATATCCTATTTTAGGATATGTTTTTGCTTTCCCAAAGAAATCTTCCCCCAAATTCTCAGGATGGGAATGCTGTGAATTATCTCCTTGTGCATGATCTCAGCATTCCCTGCCTCTTGTGAGTGCTGAATATCCCATACATTGTGTGGGGGTCGCTGCCTTTGTGTCACTTCTGGCCTTTTTTAACGCTTTCCTGTGAGGTCTGGGGTGAGAAGGAAACAGGGCTCTTCCTGGCTGGCTCCTGGAAGGAGCCACGTTCCCGTTTGCAGCCGTGGGTGCCGTTATCCCGAGCCGGGCTGAGCTCGGATCGTGCAGCAAACCCCGCACAGCTCCTGCTCAGACACAGCCAGTGAGGTGAGGAGGGAATGCTGGAATCCTGTGGGAATGGAAGTGGAGAAGTGTAGGAATTAGAGCGTGGTTCTCCTGCTTGTTTTATTGATCCTGTGGAGCCTGGAAGTCAAGGCAGAAAATTTTAGTTTATTTTGTAAAAGCAACTGAAATCTCGAATTTAAACCTGATCCAGATTTTTCTGGGGGATTCTTGAAATGCAGTTGAAAGAGGAGGAAGCTTTGCCTGGGAACTTGGACTGTGTTCTTAGAGAGTGGAAAATCTGAAATGACATGAATTTCATGTCTGCCCTCACAAAAATGCTGAGGTAGAACAGAGCATTGGGAGCATTAATGCTCGCTCCTGCTCCAAGGCAAAGGCCATGGACAAAATATGGAATAGATGAGTGCTGGGAGCAGTGACTCCAGTGGGATCATTTGCTGGAGCATAAGTACCTCCTGTGGAGCACAGTCTCATAATGGAGCGTTTCTATTTAGTAGATGCAGGCAGTAATTAACGGTGATCTATGGCTGGGAGCGTGGGGCTGCGGAAAATTGGGCTTTGGAACAGCAAATGGCTCTTGTGCAGCTTTGGGAGTGGAGGAAACACATCCTAAGCAATTCCTGTGCATCTGAAAGGTGTCTCAGGAGACAGGGATTTTCAGCCATGTGGGAAATGCAGCTTCACTGCTTCTGGGCAAAGCTGCTTCTGAACCATTTCCGAAATCCGCGTGTGTGTCTGGGAGCGGCAAAATTCGGCTGTGCCGGTGCTGTTCTGCCTTCTCTTCTATTATGTTCCAGCCCTGGGTGTCATCTCCCTCTGGAAATGTCACTGTGTTTGTGCACACTCTGTGTCCTGGGATACCTCTGCTCTTGGGTCTAGAGCCGTGTCCTTTCCCTTGGAATGTGCAGGTTCCGTCTCCCCTCCTCTTTAAATCTGCACAGTTGCAGGTTCCTGTTTTTGCATTCCAAAGAAATGTCAAGAACTGGAATCAGCAGGAAGTGATTGACTCGGAACCTGCTCTCCACTCCATTGCAGGTCTCAGCCTGTAGCAAGTCCAACCCTCTGCTTCTTTTAAGTTGCAGAATTCCGTAATCAAGTGATAAAGTCATTTCCAGCCCATGACAACTCAGGCAAGTATCTCCTGCAGGGCCCAAGTAATAAAACAGTGGTGGAAAATGACAGATGAATAATCCATGAATAATCCCAGAGGCATGCTGTGCAAGTGGCTGTGGCAAAATCCTACTATTTTAGTGAGGAAAGCCCTTCGTTCCCCACATGTGCACATTTTGCTGCTCTTTCCGTTCTGTTGACTCCTGTGTGGTTTTTTTCCAGCCTCAGCGAGAGCTTTTTCATGGTGAAAGGTGCAGCCCTTTTCTTACAGCAAGGAAACAGCTCCCAGGGCCAGCGAAGCCTCCAGCATCCCCACAAGCATGCAGGTAATGGATTCTATCACCTCTGGAGATCCTTTTTCCCTCCCATCCAACAGGACAGGCTGATGACACGGGTGGGTGACTCCCCAGATTGTCCTGGTGGGCCTTGTACAACCTGCTGAGCAAACCCAGGGTTTCAGCCCACATTCAAATTATTGAGTTTTTCACTGGGATCATTGAGTTTTGGTTTGAACTTTTATCATTCTGTTGGAACTGTGACTGAAGTAGAAACTTATTCCCTGTGGAAATTATGGCATTTTGCATGGCTCTCTTTAGGCAGGGAAGCCTGTAGAGCCAGAAGGGCTGTGTGGAATATCTCTCCCTGTTTTCCCCAGCCACAGATGAGGAAACATCACTTGTGCTTCGGTGATTTATTCTTTGCCTCCCCTTTGACCTGTGGGAAGGAAAAATGAATGGGCTGAGTCACAGGGCTCAGCACCCCCTGGACAGTTTTGAATGTCCTGGACATTTCTCCAGGGGCTCTCCCAGCCTCCAGGAATCTGAAGCTTGGGACTTTTTGCTTGGAAACTTCCTGTTGCTGGTTTTGTTTGGATGTTGCTGGTCAAACTAAGGGATGTTTGATCAGGATTTGGGTGTCTGGATATACATACATTTCTTAGCTCCTCATATCCTGGTTTCAGGAAAACCCCCTTTCCTGTCAGCTCACCACAATCTGTAGGAGTTTATCACGGTATAAGAACAGACTGTCCTGCTTCCCCCAGTCCCTTCCAGTTGCCAGACTGGTGGGAAGAAACGGTAGGGAGTGGCATGGTGAGTGTACATACAGATTTGGAAGCAGATAAGGGCATTCAGGGAAGTGGATTCTGCTGCATTTTATACTTTCTGTCTTTGGCAGTTTGGGAATAGGTGGTTACTGGGCAAGAAGAGCTGCGATCTGGGGACATTTTGAGAGCAGGAGCCTGTGGGAAAGGCACAGTGTGGTGCTGTGTGGTGCTGCTTAGCAAACACTCCAGGCACAAAGGGGGTGTTTGAATGCCAAGCTTGGCTTTGGGTTTCTTTAACTGTCAGCAATTCCATATACCCAGCACACAGCCTACGGAAGGAATTTTATCTCGCATGGAAACTTATGAGTGCATTACTGAGTTATTAGATGGGAACTTGGTTTGTTTTCCTGCAGATTCCTCGTTCCTTTCGTCTGCTTTCCCTAAACAGAAATGTACCCACAGACCCAGAGCTGAGGGGACTTGGTGCATGAGCAGAACTTGGAGACAGAAGGGCTCCATCACCCAAACCAGGCCATTCCTGCAGCTCATCCTCCTCATGCTCAGTCACACCCTCTGTAGGGCCAGTGGCGCTGATCCCACCATGCCGAGGGTGATTCACAGCTCAAAGTTATTCTTTTCTTCTTTGTTCCTGTTTTTTTAATCAGAGTTTTTCCTCCTCTTCTTCCTCACCTGTTCTCATGGCCAGACCTTTCTGTCCTCTCTAAGGTGCTGTGACAGCAAGAGAATCCTCACTTGTGCGAGGCACAGGTGCTCTCAGTAGATTTGGTGGCTTCCAAATACCCTAAGGTTGGGTTCTCACACATGCAGGGAATGCCCATCCAAGAATCTCACTGCTGTCAGAGTTCTCTGGGACAGCGACATTAACTGGCCTCCCTTAAATGGTATTTTTTGACTTAGAAACATCCAATTTCTTTAAAGGTCAAGACTCTGCTGATTCCTAGTGCAGGAAGAGCCGCTTTCTGATGATTGCTCTGCTTTCTGTGCAGGTGACTTGCCCCAGCACCTCCAGGTGATGATCAACCTCCTTCGCTGTGAGGACAGGATCAAACTGGTAAGGACAGGTGCATTTTCCTGCTCTTATTTCCGTTGGAAGTGTTTGCAGCAGACCTGTACAGGAGCAGGAGAAGCATTGGCAAAGCGTAGATTTCAGAGCTGCCTTAACTCTGTGCTGGTTTCCAGCCCTACCCCATTGTCCTGACCACTCCTTTTGCCCTTGTGTCCAGGTCCTGAGTTGGGTCAGGGAACTGCTTCGCCTGAAATGTGGCGTTTTGTGAGATTCGATTTTCCAGCCAGCTGACAAACACTAATACAGGAGGAGAGACAGGACCTTGCTGATGCTCTTGGACACTTTTAAGTCAGCCTTGAAATTGCATCAGCTGGGCTGGGCTTTCTTTTGAAGAAATCTGCAGATAAAAATCTGCTGTAAAAGTCACTTCTCTACAGAGAAGGTGATGCCAGTTGTGCCTCCTGCAGGACTGACCTATTTCAGTGAAGGCTTGCGAGTGGGAGAATCCTCTGAACCTGTCTGTCCTCAGTTCAGTGCATGACCAATGTTTTTACACTTCCTCCTTGATACTTCAGGGTTACATTTTATAGCGTTTCCCCAAACTGGTACGGGTACTCTCAGCTAATCTTCCCCTCACCAAAATGGCAGCAAGCCTTGCTGTATCTTCCATACTGCACTAAATAGAGCTTTTGGGCATAACCAAAACTTGAAAAGTGCCGTGCAGCAGTGGCAGCGCTAACGAGGCAGAGCTGGTTTGCAGGCCGTGCGTTTGGAGAGCGTGTGGACCGACCGCGTGCGCTACATGGTGGTGGTGTACAGCAGCGGGCGGCAGGACACCGAGGAGAACATCCTGCTGGGAGTGGACTTCTCCAGCAAGGAAAGGTAGGTGTGAGCTTGGAGCCAGGCAGGATGGGCTCTCTGGCAGCACAGAACTGTCCCCAAGCAGTTGGGTTAGCTCCATCTGCAGATTCCAGCAAGATAAAGGATGCAGGGTTGAGTTTTCTGACATTTTCGTTCCAGAAAGTTTTCAATCTCCATGGAAACCAGGCCCATGGCATCCACCTCACCAGCAGTGGGTTGCTGCCTGCTCCCCGCAAAAGGCTCTTGCAGCCGCATTTGCAAAACTGGAACTCGTTCTCTCCCCCTGACTCCAGTGTGTTGATGGAATGATGCAATGGAGCTGCTTTGGGGGAGTAGCTGAATTGCCAAATAACGTCAAAAAACAATACTGCAAAAGCAGCTCCAAAACCAACAAACAACTGTGTCAGCAACGAGCTGTTCCTTTTGTCTGACTGATAAGAGCACACAGTATTTGGAAAAGCAAGTGAAATATTTTGTTATCGCAGCCCCTCTCAGATTATTCCAGTTCTGGTCGGTAAACCAAGGCAGAAAAGCTCTTGGCTCTGGGAGACAGGGCTGGTTTGGCAGAACTGGAGTCAGAGGCTGGAGCTGCCAGGCCCTTGTGTGTGTTCTCCCAGGATTTAACGAGCTGCCCTGTCCTGCTGGTGCAGCCACTGTGAGTTTTGTTTAATTCCAGAAAACCTTAGTGGTTTCCCTTGGAAAGTGGGAAGGGGAAACTTTGCACAGCAGAGTGATCTATAGAGAAGCTCCTGGCCGTGCCTTTCTCATACGATTATTGCCATTAGCTTTGATGCTGCTCTGAAATTCCTGTTGTTAGTGTCAGGAAGGAAATTCCCATGTGGCATTCCCTTGGTGTGCCACAGCAGTGAAAGTTTGCCCTGTCACCTCCACTCTGAGACAGCCTGGCAATAATTTGCTCCCGGTGATTATTGATGTGAGACAAGAGGAATGATGGATTTCTGTTGCTGTCCGCATCCTGATTTCCTTTAAAACCTGAATATCTCCGTAGCTTAATTATTTACTGCTGGAAGTTCCTGGCTTTCATTGTAGCGGGGTTTTCTTGCCAGATTGCCTGCCTGAACTGAAAATGTTCTTTTGGGTCAGATAAACCCCTAAAATCCATTTCTATCCATTCCACCAGCCAGAGTGATCCCTTGGAGCAATCACCATGAGTTATCGCCTTCTCAGACCTTCAGACTCCAGCCTCCAGTTTTATTTGATGGCCTAAAATATTACTAGGGATTACTAGAGCAAGGCTTGAGGATTTTAAAAATTAAAGAGTATTAATAATTTAGGCTATTGGCATGACCACATCATGGCCTATATTTAACATCCTGTCTCACCATTTCTCTTCCAGTAAAAGCTGCACTATAGGAATGGTTCTTCGCCTGTGGAGTGATACTAAAATCCATCTGGATGGGGATGGGTAAGAAACCACGTTAAAAGGATAAATGTGAATGTCCTTCCCTACCTGGGGGCTGCTCTAGGAGAGATTCTCCATCACCTTGCAAATGAAGTGCCCATTTTGGATTCATGGCTGCAGAGTCCTCTTATTGAGACAGTGAGTTCTTGTCTTGCTGCCCTCGCACTGCTCAGTGGGACCCGTGATTCCAGGGGATGCTCTGAAACCCCACTGAGGGCTGGAGCTCCCGTTCCTGGCAGCCTCTTGCCATTCTTACTTGGGAGGTTGGAAAACCGGTGCTAGAAATTCTCATCCTGATTCTTTTGAAGTGCCCCAGTGCAGTAGCTGTTTGTGGAGAGCAGGTTGGGGTGCAGAGAAAAGCAGGTTTTGACTTGATATTTCCCTCTCTCCATCAGTGGCTTCAGCGTGAGCACTGCAGGGAGGATGCACATCTTCAAGCCTGTGTCGGTGCAAGCCATGTGGTACGTGAGGGGCTGGGCTCAGCGAGGGACTCTTCTTTCTGTCAGTAAATTTAAAAGCATAATCAGCTGCATTTTAGCCTTCTCCACAATGGGTATTTAGTGAGCTGCAGCAGAGATCTGCTTCCCTGTGCCAGCAGAAGGGCTGTGGGAATCCTGATCCGAAACCAGGATCTGCTGCTTCAGTTCAGAGCAGCTCTGTGTTCTCCAGCATGGGGGAAGTGGCACCAGGGAGATGAATAAAAATGAAAGATGAACTTGAATTCCTGGAGCTGCAAACCCAGAATTTCCTCTCTCTGCACATTTCTCTCACTGGCTGATGGAGGAGGTTCAGGGCCCATTGCCAACCTGTGGCATTCCCTGTGTCCTGCCTCATTCCTGGGGTTCCTGCAGCCCTGGGTGCCTGTTCACCTTTCAGCTCCTGCCACCCCTCCCCTGTGCAGGGCTTCCAAACCCCTGAAGCAGAGGTGGCTGAGTCAGCAGTGGCTGAGCCAACAAATTCCTCCCTGAAGAGGCTGCTCCACATGGAACTGCGTCTCCCTCTGCCTGGGCAATGTGCTGGCTCCCCTTGGAGCCTGGAGAAATCCCTATCCCAGAGCTTCTCAGAGGGAAGAGATACAGATGTGGAGAAGGATCTTGTGCTAGGGATGATTTGGTACAGAAATAAATAAAGCTCCTGTTCCTGTTGGTTTTGAATTTGGCCCCTTCTGTTGCCAGCCTTGGATGTGGTTGATGTGTTCAGGGCAACTTTGGAGTAGAGCCTTAAAGAAAGGAAAAATTGAGGAGGGAAGGAAGGAAAAAGTAATGTTAGGATTTGCAAAAACAAATGATCCAATCTGGGCCTTGTCCCTGGAGCCTGTCAGGGGCCAGGAATGCTGGTAAATATGCATCAGGCTCCTTGCTGGAGGTGGATGGAAAATTGTCCCTGTTCTTTATCTTCCCTTGGCTGTACAAGTTGGTTAATGATTAGATCCCAGAGCGACTTGTGCCTCCTTCTTCCCTGTTAATTACGAGAAGATTTCAGCCTCTGCCTTGGCCCCGCTGTGAGGAGCCCCCAAGGTGCAGTTTGTGCCTCTTTGAGCTCTAATACCATAAATCTGCTGCTTTCAAAGAGCAAACTGCAACAACTAACGCTGAAAATCAGTTTTTCTCTGTGAAATCCTCTCAGATCCTGCCCTGCCAGTTCACAGGTGCCCAAATCTCTCCTCCCACCCTGCAGGTCTGCTTTACAGATCCTCCACAAAGCCTGTGAAGTTGCCAGGAGGTACAACTACTTCCCGGGGGGGGTGGCCTTGGTGTGGGCCACCTACTACGAGAGCTGCATCAGCTCGGACCAGAGCTGCATCAACGAGTGGAACGCGATGCAGGACCTGGAGTCCACCCGCCCCGACTCCCCAGCCCTCTTTGTTGACAAGTCAGTGCTGGATTTTATTTGGAAAAGTTTGCTTGGCTCATGAAGGAAATCTCCCCTTCTCCCCGTTCTTCCTTGCCCTGGTTCATTTCTGGGGTTGCAAAAGCAACGAAAGAGAATTTGAGCGAAATAATCAGAGCTGAAACTTTATCTCTAGGTTGTGATAAAGTGCATGAGCACCAACAAACTTCACACACACCCCCCCCCCCCCACCTTATTCTCATAAAAATTCCTTTTAACACAAGCCTTTTCCCCCCACTCAACTCCTCAGTGCTGTGCAGGTGCTGCCAGCCTGGAATCATCCTCTCCTGTTCCCATTCCTTCCCAGGCCAACGGAAAGGGAACGAACCGAGCGGCTCATCAAAGCCAAGCTCCGGAGCATCATGACCAGCAAAGACCTGGAAAATGTGACTTCCAAGGAGGTAAATATAAAAATTCTCATTCTCATTCTTCCTGCCAGGCTCCCTCTCCAGAGAGTGGTGAGCAGGCACCACATGCCTGGGTGTCACTGGCTTTGGAATGTGCATTCCAACCATTTTGTCAGGGCTCTGCTCCAGCTTTGCTGCACCTCTCTCCTGAGAGATCAGGATAATCCCAGCATCAGAACTGTCTTTCAGGACCTTAGTAACAACTATGTGACTTTCAAGTCAAGTTTTAAGGTTTTATTTCCCCTTTTTTTCCTGAACAAATGTCAGAGGACCTTGCAGACAGCATTTTGCTGGTGAGTGTGTGGATGGAAAATCACAAATCAAGGCTAAAGCTCGTTTGGCTCCATCCCCCAGGCTGGTGTAATCCATCCACCCACAGTGCAGACGTGCTCAGAGTGGAAATAGTTCCTTTTGGGGTGGGTTTTTGGTTTTTAAGGGAGGTTATTAACATGCAAGTGGTAGGAGGAAGCTGAGAATGTGTCTGTCTGTGGACGTGCTCTTCACTCTTGCTGCAGACAAGCTTCTGGTTTTTATCTCTCAAATTATTATTTTTCAGGAGCGGGTACCCCGAAATACTTAATTTTTCTCTCAGATGTTATCTAAAGCTTTATTTACGGCTTCTTAGTTTGGTGGTTTAGGATACCAGGATGCCAGGGCAACGGACAAGGGTTTTAAACTGCCAGAGGGCAGGGATAGATGGGGTATTGGGAAGGAATCCTTCCCTGGGAGGGTGGAGAGGGGCTGGGATGGAATTCCCAGAGAAGCCGTGGCTGCCCCATCCCCGGAAGTGTCCAAGGCCAGGTTGGACAGGGCTTGGAGCAACCTGGGGTAATGGAACCTATGGAATGAGATGAGCTTTAAGGTCCCTTCCCAAATAAACCAATCTGGGATACTTGGAGAGATTCCACATAGTGAAATTCCTTGTCTCCGGAAAGTTGAGTTCCCATTGCTGTTTTTAATGAAGTGTCCTGCAGGGAAGCGCCCACAAATGTTTCTGCTGGATACCAAGATTCCAGTGCCATCCTTTGTCTTCGCAGATCAGAAATGAGCTGGAGAAACACATGAACTGCAACTTGAAGGAATTCAAGGAATTTATAGACAATGAAATGCTGCTAATCCTGGGTCAGATGGACAAACCATCCCTGATTTTTGATCATTTATACCTGGTGAGTGTCAGGAGCTCCAGGAGACACACACACTGTGCTGTGTCCAATCCTCTGCCACTAGATGGTACTCCAGGCAAAACCAGGCTCTGCCTCTGGAACAAAGACTTCCCAGAGATGAACACTTCGTGCCCGTTGGGTCTTTTTGTTGTTTTTCTGGAGAGTGTCAGGGGAATTGCTCGTGTTTGAGGGCAAAACGTGCTTTTTAACAGTTTTAACCTTTCTCTTGTGAAGGTTTGGGGGGGAATCCAAGGTGCAGCCACCCCCAGAGCTTTCAGGATTTGCCTCACTTCTCATATGCGGCATGTCTGGTATAATCACTTTGTTTGCCTGCACTATTTCTCCCCGTGTTTAAAAATCCACAGTGGCCAGGGGCAGTGATTTGGGGTGAGCTCCGTCACACCCCGGCCTAGAACTAACTCTGTAGGTGAGTTGTGCCCTCGTCCCTCCCTCAGCAGGTCCCTGCCAGCTGAGGACAGGATATCTGTCCATGCCACATTCCTGTCTCAGAGGCTGTCTCCAACATTTCAGTCAGCTCAGGAGGGCGGCTGGGGCTGGGGGATTGCAGAACCTTAGGAAAAAGTGCTGCTTTGGGCTCCCTTGGAAACGTGTGTTTGTGGCTGTTGCAGGGCTCCGAGTGGAACGCTTCCAACCTGGAGGAGCTGCAGGGCTCAGGGTGAGTACGGCACCTCCCAGGCTCCAAACCCTGCACTGTGTGCCTGCAATTCCCCCAGGACTCTGGAGAGAACATTTGTAGGCTCTAGGGACGATTTGGGGCCCATTCTCAGCCATGGGGTAGCTTCCCACCAGCAGCTCCCAGGAGAAATCTGTCCAACCTCACTTTTATCACCAGCGAAGAGTAAAAACAGCAAAACCTGTCATTTGTGAGGTCCATCAGGATCTGCATCCCCCAGTGGGCCAAGTGTTGTGTCAGGTGTGAATTCCTGCAGGAGCAAAGGTTACAACACTAAGGCAAAATCTCCATCCGGATGGAGCAGAGCTGCCTGTGGATGAGCAAACTCCTCCTCACCTGCCTGGACAGGCAGCTCCAGGTGTCTCTCCCATCACCACAGCTCTGCCACACTTTTTGGATCAGGGAGAATTCTGCCTGTAAATATTTGCTGCTCGCTCAAGGCCTGCACCAACCTTGATGTGAGGAAGTGAAATTATTGCTCAACAGCGCAGCTGAAAATGTTTCTTTTGGAGTCCTTGGGAGCAGATGTCTGCACGTCTTGAGACAAGGAAATCAAGCAGGGTGATAATGGTTGTGTCATGCATTGGAACAGGCGGTGTCCAAAGGCAAAGCTGGACAAATTTTGAGACAAATATCCTGTGTCCTTGATTTGTCTGAGTGATAGGAGGTGATAAATCAATCTGGACATTCATTCTCAGGTACATTGTTATCCCTGCTGTGATATTTGGCAGGAATCGAGAGACAACGTGTGACTGTCTCATGGTTTTGGTCAGAAAGAAGGGGAAGGGATGAGTTTGCAGCTCAAACCTGCAGCTGGAGATGGTGATTCCTCGCTTCTGTTCCCAGATGATTCACTTCTTTCTGCATCCCCACAGCAAGGGGTTTCTGGTTGGGTTACACAAACTCAGAGACAATAAATGAGATAAAATAAACTCCTCCCTCCTGTGCCCAGGGTGTTGGGACACTTGGGATGTGCTGGCAGTGAGAGGTGACTGAACAGCCTCCTGTGTGCCCTGTGTCACCGGCTGTCCCAGGGCTTTAGGATTAGGGCTGTAGGGAAATCCTTACAGCTCGCGTTGGGTCAGATTCCATGGATTCCCAATGTCCCTCAGTGCCTTTTTGATGACCATGGCAGCTCAGGGATGTCTCTCCTTGTTCCCACAGCATTGACTACATCCTGAACGTCACCCGGGAAATCGATAACTTCTTCCCCGGCCTGTTCGCGTACCACAACATCCGCGTGTACGACGAGGAGACCACGGACCTGCTGGCACACTGGAACGAGGCCTATCACTTCATCAACAAGGCCAAGTGAGTGCTGGGACACCTGGCAGGGCACATCCCAGCTCTCCTTGTCTCATCCTGGGCCCTCCCGAAGCCGCATGAACTGCAGGTCCTTGGGGTCATCATTCCATGTCCCTGGATCTCACTCATGCCCTGTCCCTTCCTGGGCTGGCATTAACCTGTTCCTAGCCCCGCATTTTTATTACTATTTTGTTTTGCTTCCGAAAGGAAATGAGG
This sequence comes from Dasyornis broadbenti, assembly GCA_013397935.1. Classification (NCBI taxonomy): domain Eukaryota; kingdom Metazoa; phylum Chordata; class Aves; order Passeriformes; family Dasyornithidae; genus Dasyornis; species Dasyornis broadbenti. The sequence continues at coordinate 142,831 of VZRN01003163.1, read as the reverse complement.
ATGTTTCCTCGTCTGGAGAACTTCTGGAGCTGTGCCAGCACGTGTCTGTGTTGGACCTGTCCCAGCTGTCTCTGCAGACAGAGCCCGTCAAACCCTGCTGGGCCTTTGCACTCAACCTTTTCCCAGTGATCCCAGTATCCAAAGACTCGGATGGAAGCAGGAGGCTTCATGATGGTCTCTGAAATGAATGAGGCTGCCCATCTCGAATTCCCAGCTTTTCTGGAGAGGGATTCTTCTCCTGGCCCACCCAGTCCAAACCATTCCTCCCCTCCAGAGCTGTGGTGCAGGGTGGGCAGCAGCAGGGAGTGCTGTTCCTCCTCTGGTGAAGCCACAATAGATCCAGAACCTGCAACAGGAGATTTATTTTTGTTCTTCTTCCAGGAAGAACCACTCCAAGTGCCTGGTGCACTGCAAGATGGGCGTGAGCCGCTCTGCATCCACCGTCATCGCCTATGCCATGAAGGAATTCGGCTGGTCCCTGGAAAAGGCCTACAATTACGTGAAGCAGAAGCGCAGCATCGCGCGGCCCAACGCTGGCTTCATGCGGCAGCTGCTGGAGTACGAGGGCATTTTGGATGCCAGGTGAGGCTGGGGATGAGTGGGAAGGAAAGGAAAGGAGCTGATTGTGGATAATGTCACAAAGGATTGATGGATCTCCATGGGGCTCTGTCGGTGTCGTGCTCACAGAAGTGTGAGGGGCTGTAGCCTGAAGGGTCCCTTTCCTGGGCTAATTGTGCTTTTCCTAAACCTTCCCTGTGCCAGGCTCCCTGCGTGGAAATTAGCAGGGAGAGCTGCTCTGGTGTAATTCAGTGAGGGTTTCTCCGTGCTTGGGAAGCACATTTGGATTTTTCAGCAGCCAGTGCTGCTCAGCACAGCTTTGTTCTTGTTTTATGAGGCAGAACTGAGCTCGGGCCATGCCGGAGGCGAAGCGTTCGTGGTTCTGTGCCAATTCCAGGGCTCTCACTGCAAGGGCTGTGGTATTTATGTACTAAGGGAAGAGGAGGGAATTCCGTCCCCTGGTTCAGCAGGAGCTGTGCCAGGGGTGTGCAGAGGGATCAGTTTGGGGTTTTCTGCTCTGAGGGGCTTCTGTGCCCTGAGGGATCTCCCAAGGGTTGATCCCACCATGGCTGCACTCGGGGCACTGCTCTGGAATGGGCAGGTAGGGGGAGAAATCCCAATGCTGAAGGTGGTTTGTGCAAGTGGGATCTCAGGTCTGGGCCCTTGGGTTCTGGGCTGTGGAGAGGGACGGGAGCTCCTGGCACTGGGCATCGTGCAGTTGCAGGGCAGTCACTCGTGTCCTTGTCCTCTCCCCAGCAAGCAGCGCCACAATAAACTCTGGAAGCAGCAGGCAGAGAGCAACCTGCCCCAGAACACCGACGGCACCACAGGATCGGGAGACTTCTTACTGGAGAGCTTGGACATCGACCTGGAAAACCGCCTGGCTGACCTGGACATGCCTTCCCAGTCAGCCTACCTGGACAACCGCGCCGGCTCCGACGTGTCCGTGGGCTTCGATTACTGCTTCCGCCGCCTCTCAGACACACTACTGGAGAACAAGATTCCCGGGGACAGGGAGGGCTTCTTCCACATGGAGCAGCTGGAGCGGGATGCGCTGGTGGGACAGCCTGCATCTGCACTGTCCCAGGGGAGGCTGCTGGAGACGGGAAAGGCCCTGGAGAGAGCGGAGCCACTGGCAGAGCTGGGTGGCTTCTGTGAGAAGGAGACGAAGAAGAAACTGGACTTCAGCCCCAGGAAGGGAAGGATGGTCCTTGGGGAGCCGGGGGAGGATGGTGTCAGGGAGGAGAATCCCATGGAGAAGTGGAAACGGCGTTTGTCCATGCACAAGGAGGAGAGCAGGCTGAATAGGGAGAACTTGAATAACAACAACAGCAAAAGGAGTTGCCCAGAGGATTTTGAGGTGCGTATGGAGGTGAGATGGAGGTGATTGGCATGGCTGACTCTGCTGCAAGTGAAACTGCTCTTCTCATCCTCATAGCCCAGTTTCATTTGACTTGGATAAAGCCTTTCATTCCATGATGAGCTTCTCCCCTTTCGAAGCGCTTCTGACCAGGGCTTTGCTTGCCCGAGCTGTGGATGTAGATGCCAGAGAGTGCCCAGTGAGTGCCCTGTAAAGCGCTGTGGGCAGCTCGCTTGCATGACCCCCACTTGGCACGGTAGGTATTCCTCGGAGACACTGTCTGCTGGGAAAGCACACGGCTTTAGTTGCTGCTGCAGGGCCTGAGGTGGAAATGGGCTTCGTTCCAGATCTCTTTGGCTGTCGTACACCTTGTGGGCTGTGCTTTTGTGTATTCTGTGCTCACTGATCTGTACCTCTTTTCTTTCCTGCAGCACGATGCCGTGTTTGGGATCCTGAGCAAGGTGAAGCCTTCCTATCAGTCCTGCACTGACTGCATGTATTCCTCAGCGGGATTATCCCCCGACTCCTTTGGGGAGCAGTGTGAGAGGCTCGGCGCCGGCGCCGCGCGGCGCAGCAGCACCATCTGCACGCAGCCCCCGCTCCTGTCCCACCTGCACTCCCACCTGATGGAGCACCTGCCCAGCAGGGCACACCCCGAGGAGCCAGGCAGAACTAAACACAATGAGGCTCCGCTTCCTCTGGCACCAGGAGCTGGGACTTTGGATGTTGGCACGTGCAGGTCACTGGATCAGGACTGTGGCCTTTTGGAGAGAGGGAAAGATGCGCCAAAAACCCCTGAAAAAACTCTGCTGCCCAGGAGAAACTCCCACTGTGACAGGAGCCTCCTTCATGCAGAGGTGCTGAGGGAAGAGTCTCTGGCCAGAAAGGACCCCAGACCTACCAAGGACGTGAAGTACCTGTTGTTCAGCAAAGACTTGGAGAAGCCAAGCGCCAACAGTTACTTGATGCAGCACCAGGAGTCCCTGCTCCAGCTGCAGAAAGCGGGATTGGTCAGGAAGCACACCAAAGAGCTGGAGCGCCTCAAGAGCCTGCCCTCGGACGCCTCGGTGCTGCTCCGGGACAGCCCCCTGGGCAGGGTCGACTCCAGCATCATGGAGGAAAGCGAGGATTTGATGTCCCATCCCGGCCTTGTGCCTCTCCTGGCACCGGCCCCGCTGGTGGCCAGAGACGCGGAGAACGACGTGGAGAAGCTCGGGGTGAAGCGCGCCTTGGAGGGGATCCCCCAGAAAACCTCCACACCAGGCGGGTGCCGCCTGGAGCACACGAGCAGCTTCACCAAGGACTTCCTGAAGACCATCTGCTACACCCCCTCCTCTTCCCGCAGCTCCAACCTGACACGGAGCTCCAGCAGCGACAGCATCCACAGCGTGCGGGGCAAGCCCGGGCTGGTGAAGCAGCGCACGCAGGAGATCGAGACCAGGCTGCGCCTGGCCGGCCTCACCGTGTCCTCCCCCCTGAAAAGGTCCAATTCCCTCGCCAAGCTAGGATGTCTTAACTTGTCCTCCGAGGACCTGTCGAGTGACGTGGACGTGTCCACCATCACGGACTCCAAGGAGGCTGTGTCCAGCGAGTGCTCCGGGCTCTGTGAGCCCCCGCTGAGGAGCATGGACAGCACCTCCAAACCGGGGATGAAGCTGCCGGGTGGGAACTTGAAGAACATGCTCTGGATGGGCAAGAGTTGATGCCTTGCAGGGGGAGGAGGGGGCTGGATTTGGGGAGGGGGGGGTTACAGCATTTATTCCTTGCATCAGTGCTGTTTTATCACCTGACTTGCAGCAGCTCATCTGATGCCACCTCCTTGTCCCCTCCCTGCGCTCCGAGAGAGGAGGAAAGAACCACGATGGGTCATGGTGAAGGGCACAAGGGAAATAAAATGTGTTGCATGGCTTAGAGAAGGACCTGGTGTGTGACTTACCTGTTGTCCTGCAGGATGCTCTTCCTAGTACTGTTTGCCAAGTGTAATAATGTGGATTTGTGTGTGGTTATGGATAGATATTTGTATCTCTATCTATCTATATCTAAAATGCTGATATACTCTGTTTCAAAGACTCAAAATAATTATTCATGACTTTTTTTTTACAGAACAAACACAAGTCTCTATTTAAACAGGGCACTTGTGGAAAATCCTTAAAACGGTGACACGCACACTACCTCTGTTCTCTCTGGCTTTTCATCCTGGTTTGTTGTTTGGGGCTTTTATTCAAAAGGCTTTTCCCAGAATTCTTGCTGTTGTTCGAAGGAATTCCCTTAGCATTAGCTGTAAAGGCCCTGAAGAGTGCGGACACAGAGCTTCGCTGGGCTGTGGCTGGGAGGTGACAAAGTGCTGAGTCCGTGGGGACGCTGTGACCCGATGTCACCCTGGCTGTGTGGCTGTCACAGGTGCTGTGTTCTTGGGGTGTTTTGCTGTCGTCGTGATCTGTGTTGTCCCAGTGCTGACAGAGCCTGGCCAGTGGTTGCCCGTGGACCCTCGTGATGTGAAGCTGTGTCAGTGTGGTGGATCCTGTGCCAGGGACCCTCTGTCACTGGGCTGTGGGTGACACGAGGTGGCTCTCCTGGAGTCCCAGTAGGTGGCTGAGTGTCTTTTGTGGGTGTGCTGTTGGTTTTGTAGGACGGTCCCTGTGTCCTGGGTTTGCTGGCAGCCTGGGGAGCTGCTGGTGGAATCCTGGGTGTTATTTATGGTGCGTGTCAGGAGCTTGGGTGGCCCCGGAGCAGGAGCCAGGCTGGGCCTGTCCTAGACCCCACAGGACTGCTCAGGGGGAGCTGCTGGGCAGAAATGCGGACACGCTCCAAGGAGAGGGATGTTGGAGGAAAGGGAGGCAGCCAGGGGCTGTCCGTGCTCTCAGTCCAGTGTTACCTCCTCCTGCCAGGGCTGGTGCTTTGATCACAGGAGTGCACCCATTCCATAGGGAATGTTCGTTTTTTGTGAATGTTTTTGGCAACCAGCCTGGTCAAGAGCTGCTCCATGTGAGCCAATTCCAGAGGGAAGAGCTTGGGAAGTGAGCTGGGAATGTGCTCCAAACCTCGGTGCTCCCCAATCCCATCTGAGGCCCTGTGCCTTTGGGTGATGTTTTGAAGCAGATTTAGGGGGTCAAACAGGTGGATTGGCTCACCCTGGCTGTGAGGCTGTGAGTGTGAGCATTCCCACATTTTAAAATCCCCATGAAAAGGCTTTCTTGCAACTCTCCTCTTTGAGGTGGGGCAGAGCCAGGCTGCAGCAGCTGGTCTGAACTGTATTGATTGAAAATCCAGTGTCTCGAGGAAGGAGATGTGTGTTTTCCTGCCCTAAATGCCTGGAGTTCCTTTCTTTCCCTTCAGCATAAGATCCTGCATGTTTAGTTTGTGTGAGGAATTGTAGGGACAGGCAATCAGTGAAGAATTGTCCCTCCTGAAAGAGTCTAAATTTGATGTGCACTTGCTCCCCCCGGGAGAGCTGGTGTGGAGCAAAAGCTGCTCCGGGAAGGAATTTCTGCAAGAGCCTCTGCTTGGTTGGGCTGAGGAAATGCTGGGTTGTGCTCAGGGCAGGATGAAACCCCATGAGCCACAGCTGGACCCATTCCCTGTGTTTGGATCATCTTTATTCTCCTTTGCACCCAGCTTTGGATTTGGGAAGGGGCAGACGGGAGGCCCCGGGGCTGTTGGGTGCCACAGGGCTCGGAGCAGCACCTGGGAAACCTCCAGGCCGCCTGTCCTGGAACCTCTGCCACCCGCAGAGTGATCCCAGCACAGTTCACCGGGGCCACCCACGGGGTTATTTTTCTCTGTGCTGCCGACCCTTCCCATCGGGAAGGGGTGCTGGGGATGGATTTGAATGAATTCTGAAAATGTCGTGAACTGATACAAGCAAAGATCTGATTTCCTTCCTGTTTCTCGAGTGCCTGCCGAGTTCTGCCGCGTCCAACCCGCCGCGTTCTGGGGCTCAGCTCGGCACCTTCTGCCTTCCCTGCTGCTGCTCCCACTTGGCTCTGGCTGGATCAACCCCAGGCTTCCCTCTGGGCTCGGGGCTCCCTCCCTGCGTGCTCGGGATACACACACGGTTTGGTGGGAGCTGTGCCATTCCCAGGGCTTCGTAGCCAAACCTGCCCCGTCCCTCCGGGTTTGTTGCATGACAAGGTTGATGTGCTCGTCCTCCCCACATGTTGTACGTGTCCTTACGATGGAGTGCCTTACTCATAGTTTACAAACACTGTGTATCTGCTGAGCTGTTCGACTCTGCTGTTTGCTGTTCTCTGGGGAGTTTTTGGTGCTTTTGGTGTTTCCGGTGGCAGTGAGACCATCCCTCCTCCCGTCCTGCCCTCCTGTCCCCGCCGAGCTCGGCACTGCTCACCTGCCACCGCTTCCCTCTGCTCTGGGCATGGCAGAACCAAAGGGCTCTGTGACAGCCGAGGTGCCGATGGCTGTTCCCGGTGTTCCCATTGATTTATCCCATTTATCTATGCATCGCTGCCGCGACGCGGGCGGGGTGTGCAGGGACACATCCCATCACTGACCACGCTTTGCTCGGCAGATCCAAACCCAGTCCCGTCCTGCCAGAAATCCTGAAATGCACAAACCGGCACCTTGTTCCCAGTCCAGGCGGTGTCGCTCCATGTGGCAGCAGTGCCCGAGCTCCCGGGGCCCTTCCCATGCCAGTGGGGTTTGGCTTGGCTGAGTCACCGACTCCCAGCCGGAGCGGTGGGGACTGTTGCGGTCAGTCCGTGAGGAGGGGGAATGAGTGATGTGTAGCTGTTCCTGTGGATTGCTGTACTCCATAACAACGTTCCTTTATTCCATGGTATTTCTTAATCCCAGTTTTATATTGAAATCTGCAGGATTTTTGTACTGTACGCCCGCGGGAGGGGAATGCATCATGCACTTTTTTTTTTACTTTTGTTTGTAAAAATGTCCTGGATATTTTATGTGCTTCTTGTGAGTAAAAAAATAAACTTTTTTTTTTCCTTTTACAAATGAGTTTTGTAGCTTTGTTTGGAGGTGGGGGAGGATCATCCTCGCTCTGGGGAACAGGCCCTGAAGAGGTGGAAGGAGAAGGAGGGAATGGGACATATCCCGGGAGCTGCTGCCTGCCTTGTGTTACCATTCCCCATCTATTCTGGCTCTGCTTCCCTCATTTTTGGGTCCTGGCTGTTTCCTGATGCCCCTGAAGGCTGGATCCAGAGGAATAGAATGGAAATCAGTCATTCTCCACCTGGCCTCTTCAGAGACCCCAGGCTGGATTCAGAAGCCACTCACCTTCCGGGAAGGATGCCAGCAGCAGAGCAGTGGCACATGGACAAGTGACACCTGCACCCTGCCGAGCCTGGAAAATCCCGACTGGGAGAAAGGCTTGGTGCAGCCAGCATGGGGTATGGAATTCCCACAGGCCTGTACTGGTCTCCTCAGAAGTGCCACATCCCAGGTGTGGAAGCCCAGGAGCTCCCACAGGGACTCAGCATGGACAGCAGCTCCCTGGCTGGGAAAATCATCTGCAAATGATGGAGAGCGCTGGCCTGGGCTGCCGGGGCTGGGCTTGGAGCATTTGGGTCTCCTTCACCTGAGGGTATCCCCAGAGAAGAGCTGCATTTCCAGGTGTTGGGAGCAGCTCTGCCACAGCCTGGGCAGGTGCTGCTGCAGGAGCTGGAGCTGTGCCTGCCCTGATCCAGGACCCTGGCATGGAGCATTTGGCTGACAAGTGACAAGGGCTCCCTGGAGTTTTCCCAGATGTGCTGACCCGATGGCACAGGAAGGAAAGCAGTGGGAGCCAGGGTGTGTGGGGGGCTGGTACACCCCGGGGTTAACTCTCTCCAGCACGGAGCCACAGCAGAGCTGGGAGCCCTGGAGCTCTGGATTGGGAAGCACAGCTTCCCGCTGTTGCTTGAGGTCCTGGGGCATACCCTGTCCCTCGGCCAACACCGCTTTGGGGTCAGTGTTGGCTGTTGGCTCATCTAACTCACCCATTCTTTGGCTGGGGGTCAAGGGAGATGTCACTCCTTACTCAGCTCAGCTTCCCGAAGACGGAGCCTCCCCACGGAGGTATTCCTGGCTCCGGAGCTGAGTGTGAGTCGTTGGATGTGAGGCACCACAAGATGGGACTGTGGACTGGCCAGAGTGTGCCCGTGCTGCCGGTGAGTCCCTGACTCTTTTTTTTGTTCTTGTTAGGATTGGAAATTGGTCCTTTTCGGAGCAGTTCCTTATGGCCGAATGTTACATCCTGTTGTGATGTTGCCATGGCAAAACCAGGCAACATCTGGAGCAACACAAATTCTCTCTCTCTATTTATAGCCTTGCTGGCCAGAGGAGATGCCTGAGCCCGGAGCTGCTGTGGGCAGGGGCAGCCTGGCACTGGGTGCCCTCGGGCTGGGAATTGGGATAATGGGAAGGTGCAGGGTGCAGCTGGGCCCCTCGTCTCTCCCGTGGAGGAGCTGCAGGTGCTCCTGAGCCAATCTCCTCAAGGACCCTCCGATGGGAGGATGGTTCCCTGCCAGTGTTTCCTACTTCCATGTGGAGCTGGGTGACTGCAGGGGTGGTGAGCAGGTACTTTAATGGTGGTTTTGGGTAAAAAGATGAGGTTTGGCAGGAGGGGTGAGCATGATTGTAGCACACAGAGAAGCCCCAGGAAGGACTCCACGGGCTGTGGCTGCACTTGCACACTGGCAGAGGAGAAGCTGCTGTCTGGCAGTGATTCTCCAGCTGCCTGCAGCCCTGGGATGCTGCCTCCATGTCCATTCCCACTGGGCTGTGGCTGGAACAGCCGCACTGGCCTCTGGAAAGGTGGAAATGTAAATATTTTTCTAAACAGAAGCTGCCAAGGCCAGAGGATCCAGCTCCTGCAGCAGGCACAGGCCAAACTGCGCTGCTGGTCAGGTTTGCTCTGGCCTTGGTGCGTATTCCCTAAAAGTCTCTTCCTCCCTCTGTTTGAAGGACGGGGCAGCAGCGACGCTGCAGCAGCTGCCATTTCCTTTTATGCAGAGGGTTCAGGAGCAGAACTGCGTTGGTGCTGTGACAGAGCTCTGAGCAGCTCCTGGAACACAGGACACAACACCCAGGACAGGTCCAAGGTCCTGGCTGTGCTTCCACACCACTCTGTGATCCCCACACCAGACAAGCCCAAATCACCAAAATATCCCCAAAATTGTGAGAAGCCCAGGAGGAATTTGGCTTTGCCATGAGAGCTCGAAGGGATCGCCCAGAAATATTGATAGGGTCACAGTGGCAGTGCTGAGTGAGTTCATCCCACGGGAGAGGTGACTTGGCTGTGAAATTCCTCACTCAGCACCTGCCAGCACGTCTTGCTCAGCATTTCTCTACCTCTCAGGGCTGCTGCTGCTGCCAGGTTCGCCCGCTGCCGGTGTTGGCAGGAGCAGCAGGAGCCCGGCCACCAGCCCCGATCCCGCTGGGAATTGGTTGTGTTTGCTCTGGGCAGCCTCGGCAGGGATTTACGACTTCCAGTGGAAACAAATGGGGTTTTGTCTCTGCAGAGCAGCTCCACAACGTGCACTGATAAAGAGCTGTCCCAGCGAGGGGCCTGGCTGGCTCCAGGCTGATAAGGACCGGGATAAACCTCATCCCTCGATCCTTCCCTTCTGCAGTGGCCTGGATTCACTCCTGTCATGGGACACGGGATGAGGTGGTGGCATCATGACTGTGGTCCAGATGTCGGTGTGTTGACAGTGCTCAGACGCTGCATGGATCCTTGAGGGCTCTGGATGAGCCCCTGCGGGATTTTCCAGCCCCATGAAATATCAGGGGATGCCTTTGGGCTGGGGCCAGGTCCTGGGGGCTCTTTGTCAGCTCTTCAGGTGACACTGGGGTAACTCAGCCCGACACCACAGAGGTGCCTGTGCAGGCGTCTCTTTTGGGAAGATCTAGGTGTTTTCCTGCATCCTGCCTCGGGATGCTTCCCGGCTCGGGGAACCATAAAAGGCAAAGCGCTGGGGCAGCGGCTGGGCTGGGAGCTGCGGCTCGCTGCAATGCCAGGCATCCCAGCTGTGTACAAATGGATTAAAGCTCTCCAGCTCTCCGGCTCCACTGCCTTCCGGAGGGTTCTCCATAGGGAGGAACGTTCTGCTCAGGGGGCTGTTTAGAAAAATGCCAGGCGCGTTAATAGGGATTTTTGATAAGTTGTGTTTCAGAGACCCCACAGAGAAAGTCGTATCTGAGGCTGCTGTCGGGCTCCTGTGTTTATCTCGGGCAGCCGTTCTCTGTCACAGCAATTCCCTTTGCCATAACGTATTCCCACAGATCATTCCAGCCGCTCCGGCTCTGCCCCGCGCACTCTGTGCAGGCGGCATCTCTCCCCCAAACTCTGGGAAGTAGCCCAAGGCTGAGCGCTGCTTCCAAGGAAGGAGCGCTGGGGGAGCCGCTCTGCATCCGGTGGGCACAGGACAGGGAGGAGGGAAGAGTGCCAGGGGCAGGGATGCGGGTTTCCATCTCCGTGAAAGCCTCGGAGGAGCTGACGGAGGTGATCCTGCCCAGACAGCCTGGCAGTAAATCCCTCTGGAAGCAGTGAAATCGGAGGGAAGCCAGGATTGCTGCACAGGACTGTGGGGAGCTGTTGCTGGAGCAGACTGGGGAAAGAGGAGAATCCCTGGAGAAGGATGCAGATGGGAAGCACGTCCTGACTGTGAAGTGCCGTGGACCAGCAAATCAGCAGCTGGAGGGGGCTTTTCCAGTTATCCAGTTGGGATGTGTGTGGGTAGGGACCAGCGTGGCATCAGCTGTGCTGGGTGTGGTGTCAGGAGCCACAGAGCACGGGCTCCATGGTGCCAACGGGATGTTCCTGTCCGCTGGCCATGAGGCCAAGGAACGCCGGTTCACATGACCCAGGCTCCGACGCTTCCAAGTGCCGCCGTCTCCCAGAGCGGAGCCTGGAGAAGGCGGTGCTGAAAGCCTGCCGAGACCCAAGGTGGGAAAAATCTTGGCTGGCCAGTCCCAAAGCATTTGGAACCAGGAATTACGGTGACAGAGCGCCCGGCCATGGAAACCTCCACCTGGCAGTACTGTGGATATTTACAGGATGACACAAGTAAGGCGAGGGGGAGAGACTGCCCAGCTTCCCGGGGAGACTCGGCAGGGACATGTGAGGATTATCCACTGCTGCAGCTCAGCCAAGAGGGCCTGGGACACAGCTGGGAGCGGGGGGATCTCCCCGACCCCCGGAGTGACGCCGGAGGCCCTGCCAAGAGGTCAGAGATGAGCAGCAGTGGGCAGAGAGCACAGCGGGGGCTGGCGGGGGACCTGTGCCTGGAAGAGCATTCCATTTCCAAAGGGTGCAGGAGAGGGCAGGAAGGAGAAGCCCCTCCGAAGGTGTATGAGCTGGAGGTGGTGCCCAGGCGGGTGGGCATGGGCAGGACGGTGAGGCCAGTGGTCTACAGGCTGGAGGAGAGTGAGTACCGGCGCCTCATCCAAGAGGCAGAAACGGAAACTGAGGAGGAATGGGAAGAGACGGAGGACACGGATCTCTTGATTCAGGAGGGCTATGCAGAGGATGGGAAGGTGGCAAGTCCGAGCCTCAGCAGGCTCAACTCCTTGGAAAGAGTCCTGAGGAGGCAGATGAGCCGCTCGGACTCGGAAAGCAGCGTGGAGAGCAGGCAAGTGACCAAAGCGAGCCCCAAGGCCCCCTCGGAGCGGAACAAACCGACCGTGCCCATCAGGTCCGACAGCTTCGAGCGCAACGCCATCCTCATGGATTACATCCTGCAGAGCAAACAGGAGGCAGTGACACCTGTCTCCTACATCCCCAGGGACAGCAGCAGGGCAGCCGAGAGCCTGAGGCGGGCACGGAGCTTCGACAGAACGCCGGACCTGTGCCAGAACGGCGAGGAGGATCCGGCCAGGAAGCCCGAGCCAGACAAGCAGGTAGCAAAGAGCCTCGAGAGAATGGTCCCTGCGGTCACAAATTATCCCTCGGTGGCCAGAGACACCGGGAAGCTTTCGAGACAGAGCAGCAGCCAGCTCCCAGAGAGCAGGGAGCAGCTCAGAGCTGAAGCTGATGAACTCGATTCCTACATCCCGAAAAGAACCCCCCCGGCCCCTCCTGTCAGGACCCACAGCAAGGAGTGCCTGGCTCTGAGTATGAGCAAGGCTGTGGCGCTGACGGAGGCGCTGCTGGAGCCCCTCGGTGATGAGGCCAAGCCTGGCAGGGAGCAGTGGGCAGCGGCGGGCACGGAGCTGCTCCCTGGAGGCAGGGCTGAGGGAGGAGGGGGCTCGGACGAGCAGGAACGGAAGGGGAGGAAGAGTCAGGAGGATGAGAATGTGCTTAAAGTTGCCGATGCCAAGAAAACCTTCGAAAAGCCCAAGGCGTCGGAGGGGACAGCAGCGGCACCAGCACCCAAAAAAGGTGAGGAGTGAGGGGTCCCGGCTCTGCCGTGGGGCTGGGGGGTCCTGGAGGTCGCTGTTCCAGGGCTGGTGGGGAGGGGAGGTGGGAGCACGGCCATGGTTGGGAAATAACTGCCGGGAACAGCCGGGTGACAGACAGGACATGCTCAGGGCTAAGGAGCCAGGATGGAAATCAGGTGTTGGTTCAAAGCTCTTCCTGCAGTGACACTGTTTTGGAGAAAGATTTGTTTTGTCAGATTCCTGGGTAGGAACAAGTACAATTTACTGCTTCTCACAGCAGCTACAGTGCAGCAGTGTCCATAGGATGCTTCCTCCCTCTTCCATGTGGGATTATTTTCCTCTTCAGGCACTGGGTGAGCCAATGTAATTTTATTTTAGCTATAAAAAAAGCAGCATTATTTTCTCTAAGTTCTTTTTCTCCTGCACTGTGACTTCAGTGAATAAGCCTTTCAGGAGAATGACATCAACTTGGAAACCCTTTCACTGGAAAAAAAATATGGAGAAGCGAACTCTGTTGAAATTTTCCTGGTAAAACAGCAGCTCTGCAGAAATAGAGAGGGATAGAAATGGGTGTTTGTGTGAGAGTTTGGATCCTGCAAGGAGCCACCCGACCCACGCTGCTTAACTCCCATCTTCTGTTCAGTGACAATCTGCAATTGTGCATTTCCTTATAAGGGAAAATAAGTGTTTTAAGGCACAGGAAATCTGTGGTGGCTTTGAGCTGAGTCTGCTTAAAAAATAGGTGTGATTTTCCCACGTCGTGCTGTCGGTTGCTGTCGCGACAGAGTCAGAGCGTGAACGTGCCACAGTTTGTGCGTGTCAGGGATGACAAACAGCTCCTGTCCTCTCAGGAAGCAGCTGAGGACAAGCTGCACGATGTAAAGACATAGGGGTGGGAGGTATTCGTCGCTGCCAACAGCGCCGGGCTCAGAGCACGGAGCGGGCATGGGGCTGGTGGGATCTGAGTGCCTTGGATCTCCCACTCCTCGAGTGGGGTGATCGAGCTGGGGTGATGCCATCAGCCACACCCGGCACTGGGAGGTTTGATCGGCACATCAAGGAGCAGGTGGATGCAGTAGGTCTGGCAGAAGAAGGGGGTGAGAAGGGATACAAGGAATGAGCTCTGCCCCCAAGGCAATACCAGCTGCAGCTCAATCCCTCCTGACATATTCACCTCCTTGCTCTCCAGAAGAAACAGGGAGGGAGGGCTGAGACGATATTTCCGTGCTGAACTGGGAAAATGTTGCAATAAGAAACCACAAACTCACGGAATGGTCCGGCTTGGGAGGGACCTCACAGCCCATCTCGTTCCACCCCCTGCATGGGCAGGGACACCTTCCACTGGAGCAGGAAGGAAGAGCAGGAACAGCTTCCCATTTTGCTCCATCCATGACAGTCTGCTGGGGTTTCAAAAGCTGGGTTAAACCCTGACATTCCCAAATCTCAAACACGGACACCTCACCTGGATTTACCCTTATGTGTTTCCTTTCTTATACCTCTGATTTTTCCAGCACCTTTGGTCCAGCCTGATCCTAGACAGCAGGGAGAGAAACAGAAGGAGATGGCAAAAGGATTCCAAAGTGCTTGAATACTGAGGTTCTGTGATCAGTGCCCAGGAACCCCAGCGCCCAGCCCCGGCTCCTTCCCTGCCTGCCTGATTTTTTTCTGCTCTTCAGAATGCTAGGAATTGTCAATCCCAAGATATTCATGTTGTAAATAAAATACAGCTTGCTTATTTTTTCTTTTTTTTTCTCTTTTTTTTTCCCCTTTTTTTTTTTTTTTTCAGTTCTGCTTTCTTGTCTCTCTCCTCCTCGTTAATCACCCAGAGACAGCAACAAAGGAAATCCCATCTGTTGCAAGCAATTGCTTTGGGTTTATTTGGTGGCCCAACATTTTAATTAGGTATTGGGAATTACCTCCCCTTCACTGCAGAAATAGAAAAGAAATGAAAATCTATTTCACAATCCTGTCTAATGATGGAGAAAAATACATGAGGAAATAGATTAGTTTGAAATCAGAGGTTTCTTTTTGCTGTAAAAGCTCGGTTTTTGATGCTTTTCTTCCAGTTGAGTTGGGAGGGATGCTCTGACATCGATATCGCTGCACAAAAGGTGTGAGAGTGGGGAGATGCAGTAATACATGTGCTTGATGAAATCTATTGTAAATCATTAATAACAATAGCATTAATTGTTAATGCACATCCTGGCCTAATGTTCACTCATTCCTTATCCATCTCCATCCTCTCCCAGCCATTCCAAGCAGCGCAGGAGCGATGTCAGCGCAGGCCCTCGCTCAGCACCGCGGATTTTATTGCCCTTTGGGGAGGGGGGTTGTGATATGACCCCAGTTCTGGGGTCTGGGAGTAGCACAGTGACGGTTCCACGTCACACGGAGCTGGCAGTGAGGCTGAGGGGTGCTGGCTCCTAACCCTCGGCTTTAATCCATGTTTTCCTCTTTCCTTACCCACGAGCTCCGCCGCACTCTCAGACGCTTCTCCCTTGCTGGCTGTTATTTCAAAACATCTGATGGAACATTTTGCTCTCCTTTTCTTCATTCCCTAATTCTACAGCTCCCCTTTCTGGCCAAGGATTGAATAGGGCCGGTCCAAAGGGATTTTGCTCTCCCTCTCTCTCTCCAGGCAAACCCTTTGCGGGAGCTGGGGAACATTTCCCCGGGCAGAGCACATCCTGCCAGCCAAGAGACAGAATCGATTTCCCGTTATCCAGAGCCGTTGCTGAGTGGTGGCTCTGAGAACAACTTCAGCTTGGCAGCTGCTCAACAGTTGATGATCATGCAAGTGTCTCTTAAAAACCAGGACTGGGAGCAGTTTCATAAAGCTGCCTCTGGCACTTGTTCTGTGCCCCTGGACATGGAGGATACAGCAGAAAAAGTAAATTAATGCTGAGAGTAAAACTAATTTCACACAGAGAAAGTGGGGTGGGGTGGGTCTGCCGCTGCAGTCAGATCAGATTTCAGAGAATCCCAGAATCCCAGAATGGTTTGGGTTGGAAGGGACCTTAAAGATCATCTCATTCCAAACCCCTGCCATGGGCAGGGAACCTTTCCCTGCACTAAAAATCACTGAATTCCAATAATGTTAAGTGAAAGGTAAGATCACATTCCTGATTTCAGCAGGAGCAGCTCTTCCCAATGCTGCTGGGTCTGGCCTTGATGGGATCCTTAAAATATGGATGCCATAGAAAGAGAAATACAAAAATATTCAAATTTCATGTGGGAGAACCTAGTACTTCATGGTAAATAAATATTATGATAAAGTAAATATAATAATAATCAAAAGGCTTCAGGAAATAAATAGATAAATAAGGACATAAAAGTTCTTGCAAAGCTGTATAAATTGGATACCTGCAAAGCCAGGGTTCAAGACTGTCCTGTCTGGTGTATTTTGCTTGATTTAGAAGTTAAGCTGCAAAATAATGGGACTTCAGATTGCTGATCTCTCTAAACCCTCCCTAAGCTGTTTCGCTCCATACAGAACATATTTAGCAATGAGGATTTCAGCGAAATGAAACGTTTGAGACAAATCCATCCCTCCAGTGACCTTAATGGTTCCAGAAAAGGGGTTTGTCACCCCTTTGGGAGGGCTCAGAGAATAGAATCAGAATTTCTCCTAAAAAAAAGGTGCCTCAGTTGTTTCTTTGCCTCTTCTAACGCCAAACATCGCCTCGGTGGGGAAGGCTGTGGGACACACCCAACCTGGTCCTTATGGAGCACATCAGGCTCATCCCAGGAGCAAAGCCGGGTGATTTGTTGCAGGGATGGAATTGATGCCTATTTGCAGGAAGCTAAATTTAGCAGCTGACATAAGTTTCAGAGGTGGAGTCTGTAGCCGCCGTGCCGTTTCCGTATAAAGGCTGTGAGATAGTTTGCAGCAATCCTGCAGTGATGTAGCCGAGGGGAAAATATGTGGGATGGCTAAAACTGGTGAAATGGATCTTTTAATAAAACCTGAGTTTCTGCAAAATGTGCTCACCAGGCGTGTCGGTGCTGATAAAATGGGGTAAACATCGGTGGCTCCTTGTAGCTGTAAGGATTTGGTGATTTTCCTTTAGAAAAATTAGGATTTGTGGCATATTTTGACAAGTTGTTGGGCTTGCAGCACTCTGGATAACATTTAAATTGTTTGTTAGGGCGGTTTTACTCAACTGAAGTGATGAAGATTAGTGGTTACAGCAGAACCAAAGAGCACATGTAAAACCCGAGCTGTTCCTTCTGTTTGTTAGAGAATTCAGCCTAAAATTCCTGTAATTTCTTCATCAGCTTGTGATCTAAACAGCTCATTAATCCCAGACAGGATCTGGGTGTTCTTTGCAGTGTTTCCATCCAGCTGTTTCAGGAAGCTCTAGTAAAAATTCCACAGGTACCATTTCCACCTGAGCCCATCCTTAGCCACTCTTCCAGCATCGTGCCGAGCAAGGAATGTCCATCTCTGAAGGATCCACCCTTCCCGTGGCAGTTGTTGAGAGGATTAGGCTTCAATCAGATTTCTCAGGACAAATTTCACTTTGTGTCCTCTGTGTGTCACTTCCTATTTAGTTGAAGGCCAAAAATCTCCATTGGTTTCCCTTCTGAGCTGTTGGGCAGTGCTGGGTGTGCCGCTGCCTTTGCTCTTGTTTTCCAGTCCAGGCTAAAGCATCACTTGGTACATGATTAAAATATCAGTTTTTATAAAATTTTAACCCAGATACACGGCTTTGAGACTTCTAATAAATGAAGGATGGGCAGGCAGGAGTCTCAGCTCTACCACTGACTCATTCTGTGACCTTCAACACGTCACATACGTACCTAGAAACTTGAATCACAACCTAAACTCTCTAAACTCTGGATTACCTGCAGCTCTGCTCCAAGGCTGCCAAACTGCTTTAGTTTTCTTCTTTTTTAGCTTTAATGTGATTGATTGAGGGAGCAGGGTGGTGTAAGTATGCTGGGCTGGCTTTCTGAAGGAAGCTATTCATTAATTTCAGGGTAATTGTGTCATGGGCAGGGGTGCAGCCTTGCCAATCCAATCTCTGGCTGTATCATTTTTTTTATCAAGGTGTTGCTCAGTAGGTAAGAGAGGCTTTCCTGCTTCTTGGACCAGCGGTTACATTTAGTGTCAAAGTGTAATAAATGCAGGATAACATTTGTTTAATCTGTAGCTAGTGATGTTTCCATCAGCTGTGGCAGTCAGACTAGGACAAATGTATCTCCCTGAGGTTTTCCCTGTATTTTAACAGAAGCTGTCACTCACAAGGGGTAATTCACGGCCCTGCCACTGCTTCATGGGGGAAGAGGAGGGCGCTCAGCTCAGCCCAGCTCATCATTACACATATTCCTCCAAATTCTGAAGAATTAGATGGGGAATTAGCGGGGTGTTGCTCCCCTGAAACATCACCCCTCCCCTTAAGCAGCAAACCACATGCAAACGAACGTGCAAACGTCGGCCCAAATGGATGAGGAAGCTCGAGGAGTTTTGGTTTTTGCCATGTATGGTAACACTGAGGGATGTGGGCTCTGCTCGGGTGTTGTGCACCCGCCTCTCGGGCTCCCTGAGGCCGCAATGGCCCCGAGTGTGGTGTTGTCACCTGTGTGTAACCAGGTGTGTGTGCAAAGTGCTCGCCTGGCCTGTTAGAGCAGCACAGATACAAACCTTACACCTCAAAATACAGCATTCTTAAATTGTCTTTAACAGGAGTGCAATGGGGAGAACCTCTAGTTTCAAACCTCTGTCCTGGGTGTCTCGTTGAAGTGTGGTTCTTAGCGGGGGTTGAGCTTTGCAGTCGTTGGTGGTGGCTTTTATCACCGTCCTTTTTTCACAACAGTTACTGTTATGTGGTGTGATAGCGTGAGGTGATGTGGTTTTCTTATGGAGCTGCTGATTCTCCTCAGCGTTGCCTTTGAGGACACCAGGTTCCCCTCATCCCTCAGGGCAGACACGGCCGATCCCTCAGGGAGGACATGACCGGTCCCTTAGGGATGAGACGATCTGCCCCCTCAGGGATGACGTGATCAATCCCTCAAGGCAGACATGGCCGATCCCTCAGGCGTGAGGTGACTGATCCCCAGGGATGACATGACCGGTCCCTCAGAGCGGACAGGAGTGGTCCCCCAGGGAGGACATGGCCGGTCCCTCAGGGCGGACACCATCGGTCCTTCAGGCCCCTCATGCCCTCCCGCCCTCCAGCCGCCGCTGAGGGGCGGTGGGGCGGGGCCTGAGAGCGCGCGACTGCGCGTGGTGGCGAGTGCCGCGCTGCCATTGGCTGGCTGGGCCGCCACTCACTTTGTCGCTCCGCCCATTGCCGAGGGAGGCGGGAGAGGGCGGTGCCTGAGGGGGGCGTGCCATTGGAGGCGTGGTCTCTGTTGGGGGCGCGTCCCGCCGCCGCGCTGCCCCGCCCCGCCCCACGGCTCTCAGTCGGGCGGCGGCGGCGGGCGGAGGAGGAGGCGGAGGCGGCGGCTCCGCCGAGCTCAGGAGCGGACGCGGGAGGCGGCTCGGGATCGCGGTGCGGCTCGGGGGCGGTGAGAGCGAGCGAGGAGAA